>CATIWR010216213.1:0-10487 GCA_949677035.1 Omphalea diandra
CCTCAATGGAAAATTAGCGACCGCAAAATAGCAGTAGCGACCGCGATTTCATCTTGATAAGCATTTAATGCTGAATCTGCCTAGCACATCTTGGAGATTTATTTATAGTTTTAGAGTAACATCTCTTTGGTGGATGTGGACTATAAATACTCCACTAAACTGACGTTAATGCAAGAGAAGAACATCTCTTTGGTAGTTCCAAAACTCTTACAAAGTTATTTCTCAACGTTAATTCTTTATTTCTTTGTAAATAGTTTGGTGTGAGCTTTAAACACCTTGTTTAGGCTTGAGAGTTAGTCTAGTTGTAAAACTCTTATATAGGTTTAAAAGTGAGCCTAGTTATAAAACTGTTTATAGGTTTTAGTGTGAGCCTTGAAAACACTTGTGATAGGTTTTAGTGTGAGCCTTGAAAACACTTGTAAGAGGTTTTTGTGTGAGCCTAGAAAACACAAGTTGTAAGGTTTGGTGTGAGCCTAAACACTAAGTTGAGTGTGAGCTTGTAAAACACTAGAGATTGAGTGAAATACTCAATTGGTGAATTAGGAAGTGGATGTAGGGTTGGTTAATACCTGAACCACTATAAAACTCATGTGTTCATTCTTCTCCTACCCTTTTCTCTAATCTTTCATTTTTGTGTGCTTCCTCTAAAATCAAAAGTTTAAATTAGCCATCAATTCAACCCCCCTTTCTTAGTGTACTAAGGCCAACATCATCCATAGGGAAACCTAACCATTTGGATGGTTAGGATACCAATCAATAAGGGTTAAACATAAAGCTAAAATTCACATTGAGTTGTATGTTTAAAAAATTGATCAAAGATAACAATAACCATGATGAAGCCCTCAAGGTCCAAGGAATGAAAAATTCCTCACTTGATCATAATCAAAATGGAATCAAAACAAAAACTTATATATTCAATGAAGTATAAGGTGACCCAATATAAAGTCTTGAAGTATGAACAAAATCATAAAAGAAGCCTTAAACTTAATCATTATTCCATCATTTAAGTGAATAAAGGTCCTTATTCATAAGACCTATCCTTATTCTACCAATGGAACTCCTAAATATCATACAAGAGAGCTTAGAAGTGAGAAATTTGAATGGGACAAGAGATGAATTTTACAACTTGTCTATAATCAAAGTGGGTTGTATGGACCAAAAAGTGGTTTATACAACCTATAAGGTTTGTTGTACAAACTATATGAAGTTTATACAGCCTATCAAGATTGATTTTTTTTAAAAGATGAAATAAAATAAAAGGGGAAAGAAGAATAAAGAGAGGGGCTTTTAAATGCTCCTAAATATTATCTTGCTCTCAGAGGCACAATGTTTTGATTCTATCCTTTAAAAATGGAATGGTAATGTTCAAAAGTGAATAGTAAAAGCCTTGTATACCTTGGTTCTTGGTACTGATGAGTTAAGGTTAGGGTTTCTATGTGTTAAAAGTGTTTATAAAGAGAATTTGGGAGCATTTCCCTATGGTTATCGAAGCCTCCCTTTCCTTTCCAAATGGTATGGCATTTATAGAGGAAGAAGGGTGCACTAGTGTTTGGAATGGCTTTGATTGCATGGCATTCATATCCTACAACATATAGGATCATGAAAGTTTTGGAATTTAGGGTTTTCAAATGGTCTGTATAACTTAGTGGTTAGTTGTATAGCCAACTTGTTTGATTGTATAATAATGTACTTTATAAGTGATAAGGTTCTAAAATCTTATGCTGGTTAAGGTTTAGGGTTTGGCTATACAGCCTTGGGTAGTTGGCTATATAACCCACTAAACTAGGGCTAGTAACTTTGGGCTTTTAGCCTTGTGGGCTTAGGCTTATGTTTAGGTTTGTGGGCTTAGGCTTGTGTTTAGGTTTCCTAAGGCATTGTTTTTCTTCATTTTATAGTCCCCCTTGCATTTTGAGGAATAATTTCAATAATTTTTATTATCGTGCTTGCATCCTAAGGCCTAGAATATGATGCTCACACATGTCTAGTTCCAAAATTATTAAGGAACTATAAAAGAAGACTATCTTACATATATGAATTTCTCTAAACAATTATTTACTCATATGACATAATGACTCATGCATATGTAACTCAGACTAACCTTAATAATAAATATTACTTGATTACCTCTCAAGAGGATCTCAACATCCAAACTTTTAGCATTATTGATCTATATTAATCAAGCATAAAGTCTTTAAAAAATCCAAAACTCAAAGTAAGAATTAACAAAATTCTCATGTAAATTCAAATATCTATCTAGAACAAGCAATAAAACAAAATAGAGGAATTTAAAATTTCAAGAATTAAAACATTTAAAATTTTCCTTTTAAAACTAAAATCTCCTTTCCCTTATACTAAATGAAACATTATCCTTAATGCTAAATAAAATTGAATGGAATGATTAAGAAAATATTCCTTTTGCAATTATTCCTCAAATAATGAAATATCCAATGAGTTTTGTAACCTCAAAGGGTATTCTAATTTCATGCATAATGTGAAAACATGACTATGAAAATTCCTTCAAATATCTAAGCAACATAAATTTTCATATAGTGAAAGATAGGATTAGACTTGCATTTGAAAGGTTCATATAGTGAAAGATAGAATTAGACTTGCATTTGAAAGGTACATTGTAAAGTTACATAGAACTACCACATTAGTACTAAAAATGAAAATTAAAAAGAGCTACATATAGTTTATAATATAATACAAAAAGTTTTAAATATTAAAATAAACATAAAGGAAAGAACATCTCCAAAATAAGCATTCATTAGGCCTGTAGTGAAGGTGAGAGAAATAGCCATAGTTTTGCATGATGGGATTAGTGTTAGAGTTAGTAGAGACACAAATGATGTTGTCACTTAAAAGAAGTAGGGTTGTCCTCTTCTTGATCTCTGTGGTAAGGGAAAATGTAAGTGAAAGACTCGAAGAGTGAGTGGGTAAGGTAGGAAGAATGTTAGGTTTTCTTCTCTTGAAACCATTTTGTTCTTAGGCATGCTTAATTGTTGTAAAAAGGAGTGGGAAATTTTTGTTTATTAGAAGTGTAGAAGGGGTGTCTAACCTAAGATAGGGAATAATTTAGGAGAGAAAATAGATGGGTTTATTAGCCACCAATTAGGCTTTTTAGGTATTAAGCTCGTATAACCTTGGTGTAGGCCCATGTAGATTGATGGAGAGCTACTTATTAATTGCTTTGGATTACAAAACCTTGGTGCTAGTTTGTGTTGTTTGTCAAGGAGCTACCTGCTAATTGCATAGGCCTGCACGACCTTAGCACTAACATATGTAGTTTTATTTGTATAATTTCTTTTTTTTTTTCATAGCCCATGCTTAAGGCTATTCAGCCATTCAAATTCTCATTTTCCTTTAAAAAAATTCCTTAAAATGTTATCCCTAACCTTTTTTATGCTTGATTAACACTTCTAACATCCTTTATTTAAGGTTCTTGACTTATAAAACATAAATTAAAACACATTAATCACTAACTTAAAATGAAATTATTCATTAAAAAAACTAAACTAACAAGACTTGAGATTAATAAATAAAGTAAAATCATTGGAATGCCTCTTACTAAGTGTTTGTTTAATGTTATTAGTTTGACTTGCGACCACATTTTCATGGATTTCTAAAGTCGTGCAAGGAGCCCTACAATGTTTTATTCTCAACTTTCTCATGTATACATTTTAATGTATAGGTGCAATATGATGAAGCACCAGAGCATTATTGTGTATCCACACACTGTATCTTCCTAGTCAGAAATATTGGCACATATCACACTTACCTTTTAAGGATTATTTGAATGCTCAAAATTATACTTTCCTACTTCAGTGACTAGCTAAAATAATAATCATAACCTAATGGTAATTTATTGTCATTAGTTATTTAGAAAATTTGTTAATCCATACCAATTCTTAAATCACTTCCTCATATTGAACATTAATCAAACCTCTTATTGTGATTATAAAAGGATGCCCTGAGATTATAAGAATTTTAGCATCATATTCATATGAAAGGAACTAGAAAGATGGAGCTACCCATTTTTACCCAAACTTCTTTAATTACTCCTAATAGGTATCTTATCAATAGATTTGCTAGCTAAATAGTGATATATATGGGTTTTATTTCTCTTAGACTTAACTATTAGTAAATAGAGTAAGGAATCACATTTATGCTTACCCCTAAATCATATAATGCCTTCTTAAAGTCTGTCATTTTAATGCTAGGTAAAGAGAAGCCTCTAAGATCCTTAAGCTAATATGGCAAATTATTTTCTAAGATTACACTACTCTCTATCTTTCGTAAATACTACTAGCTCTAACTCCTCAGATTCTTTTTCTTATGAATTAGTTGCTTTAATAACTTAATACAATTAGGCATTTTTTAATGCCTTAAGTAATGGTATGATCACATGCAATTGTTTAAAATCTAAAAATTTCAAAAATTGACTCTTTTTCTTCTTTTTCTTCTTTTTCTTTAGATATTAAGGAAAATATATAGGAGGCCCTTAAGCTTATAATTGGAGATGAGAAGACACATCTTTCTCTTTTTTCCTATGAATATTTGATGATAATGAAGCCTTTTTTTCTTTTCATTTTTCTTTCTTCTACTTCGCTACTAAGTAATCATGAAAGTCTATAGGTTTGGATGATTCTTCTAAAGGCATTAAGGAAAATTTAATTGAAGGTACATATGCCTTCATTGGAGATGATGGTGGCTTTTTGTTATCTTTATTCACTATAGGTGGCTATGTTACTTTACCACTTTAAAGTATAATAACATTCACTTGATCTTTAAGAATAACTTTAGGTTAGTATAGCAAATTCACTGGGTTCCTTGAATTTAAAGCTCTTAATAAATATCCTTTTGCATTTCTAAGTTTTGGTTATGATTTCTTATTTGAGTCACCTTCACTTCAAGATTGCCTATCTTATCTAAATTGACTTCCATTTTCTCAACTTCTCAATTAAAAAAATTTAGATATCCCATAATGATTTTTCCTCATATTGAGTTATAGGTGCACTATGATAAGGTCTTTTTGGAAACCTTAGAGGATGAGAATGTTTAAGTTGATTGGCTTGACTTCTACAAAAGAAATTAGGATGATTATGCCAACCTTAATTATAGGAGTTAGTGTAGAGATTTTTTTTTTATTCTTCATCGAATTTAAAAGCACGTTGAACTTATTTAGACATACTATAAACAAATGGATTACCCACTTAACACTTGGTGTCCATATATCCTTCCCCACAACTTTCATAATTCAAAGTTGGAGTAGTAATGGCGTTCATATTCACAACTTCAATTTGCTTAATAAGAGCATCTACCTTAGCATTCAATAAAGTATAAACTTCAATTTGCTTAACAAGAGCATCTACCTTAGCATTCAATAAAGTATAAACTTCAATATTATGAATGCCTGTCATATGCCTATAAGATCCTTTTTCATTTGCCCAATTATAGTTATTAGAGGCCATCTCCTCTAAAAGACCATAAGCTTCATCAATATACTTCCCTAAGAGAGATTTGACCATGAAGACATCAATTATGATTTAAACTGAATGATTTAGTCCATTGCAAAAAGTTTAAACTATCAACCACTCTAGCAAGCCATGATGTGGATACCTTTTCTAAAGTTTCTCATACCTTTCCTAAGCTTCATATAAGGTCTTCCCTATTTTCTTGCATAAATCTTGCGATAACTTCTCTTAATTGAGTAGTCTTACTTGATAAAATATATTTTATCAAGAAGGCTTCTAAGAGATCCTTCTATATAGCAAAGGAATTTAGTGTCATAATGTAAACATTAAATTTTGGTATGCAAGCCTTATGATTAGAACCATATTTGTTTTATTCTAAAGGAATGAGGCTAATAAGGCTAAAGAGAGAAATGAGTAAGCTTAGTGAAATCTTAAACTAAACCACTTAATAAAAATCTAGATCAACACTACCTTGCTTAACTAGGAATGGTTATACATCCCTTTCACATAACTATACAACCAACACACCTATCTACATAGCCAAAACTAGGCTAACCTTAATAAGTTAGATCTTTTAGAACATAGAGGAGCTTACCCGTGCTAGTTGTATGACCAAAAAGTTTTTTGATCTTATTCCTTAGGGTAAAGTAAAAAGAGATATTAGGTGTTGCATTACATCCAACACATATGCTCCCTCCCTCTCATGTGTAAATAAACTTTCAACAAAGGAGGAAAAAGGAAGCCAATTTTCTCAATAAAATTCTACCAAAATGGATGTTTAAGCCTAAAAGAACCTAAATCATATAAATCCCAAAGAGACAACCTAAGAAAGACCTATAAAAACCAAACAAAGTCGTTCATCTCTCTTGTTTTGTACTTCTATTCCATTATATTAAACTCCCTAAAAAATGTATCTTTGAGGGTGAACCTTAGGCTTCTCTTTTGCTCCCTCTTTTCATTTATTTTAGTTTTAAAACTAAATATCAATAATCCTTTAAGGATAGTCTCAATAGGCTCAAAAGTATGTACAAACCTTTAAATATAATGTATAGACTTCTATATGGTTTGTATAGACTATCAATTGGTTTGTACATACCACTTTCATTGCTTATAACACCATCACTTGTCACTCATATTATCTATTTCATCCCTTTTATATTTGCATCCATTGACATAACATTATGGACAAGAAGATTAGGAGAGCCTCCAATGACCTATAACCCCATGACCTTCCTTATATCATGCTATTTATTATTTATTTAGTGGCTAAATATGTTGTTTATATTCATCTTATGTATGGTTATTGTGCTTAGTTTGTAATGTTCATATGTTTACATTTGCAAACAGCCCTTCATATGTAAACACTAAGTAAATTATATGCTCATATCATTAGAAGATTATAAATTGGTTATGAGGTGAATTAAAGAAGGTAAAATGCTAATCCTTATGCTCTTATGATTACATTTGCCTTTATACTTCTAGGACTAACATCATAACTTTTTATTTATAAGTTTAGATCCTTTGTTATAACACATTCTTACATGGTTTTTTATGCATAAATGAATCTCCTTCTCCACATGGTTTGTATCTTTTTCTTAGATATGTTTAGATGGTTGGATGCACTAAATGTATGCTTAGGGCTATTAAAATGGTAAATTAACTAATATGGACATAAAGGTAAAATGAACTAAAGATTCACTCAAAGGCCATATCTTTAAATTCAAATGATTTAGGATGTCTAACACCTTCCTTGGGTCATAACCAACTCCCATATCCAAATCTTTAAAGGAGTAAAGATGGATCAAGCCTTAAAAAAACTATTTGGAACATAACCCTTCCTTGCTAAAAATGTTATCTCCAACATAGTCAAGTGGAAACTTCATTCTAGCTTAAGTATATTACTAATGTATTACCCTTCTAAAAAGGCTACCTGCTAACCTCCATAATGCCTTTAGGGCTCTAAGTACTTAGAAGCCTATCCTTATCCTCACATGAGCCATTTTTAATGGATGCACCAAAATGTGACCTAACATCCTCTCCTTCCCCTATTAGCCCATAAAAGGTTAAAAGTTGCATGCAAGATTTCACTATGTTGACCATGTGAACTAAGATTACTAAAGCACTTATCGTCCAACCTTTAAAATGATTGTTGTATTTTAAATTATTCCAAAACTAAGAGAAGTTTTAGATTTTATGTTGAGTATTTGTGCTTATAGGTTATGCCTTTTTGTATAGAGGTTTTGTTAACTCTTTTAAAAATATTTTTTTATAAGAAGGAAAAGTATACCAATCCATATGTCCAATGACATAGGTAGAGAATGATTGACCTCTTAGATGCTTTTAAAGATGAAAGAAACTAAAGTGAAAAGATATGCCTACAAAAGCATAGGGACATTTGGTTGATCCCCTTATATATTTTTAAAAATGAAGCCAAAACACATCTTAAATAGGATTTAAGTATGTCCATGAACAAGCTAATGTCCTAGGCAAATAAAAGCTCATGAGCATTAAAGTGGACAATATGTATTGAAAAATTGTTAAGGAAGTACCCTAACTTGTCTATTTGATTTGGATGGTGTTTCAATGATCATGGAGAAACAGTTAACAATCATGGTGAGATAAATGAGTGTAAGGGAATTTCAATCATTATTGAAAAAATCTTTGGAAAGCACATTAACTAATCTATATAAAAATGAGCTAAAAAAAAAGGACTATTAAAAGGAGATCCAATGATAATAGCAAAAGCTAGTGACCATTCACAATAAATCTTAACACCTATTGATATAGCTAAGGATAATTAGAAAAAGATGTTACAACCTCAATAACCATGGAAGAAAATTCAATGATTGTTTATAAGGTATAATGGCTATATTTCCAAAAGATAATAGGATATCTTCTTTATGTCAATTGGCTAGTTTATAGGACATTGTTTATATAAGGACACATATTAGAACTTTATAAAAGTATAGATAACTTGTGAAAAAGCTTTTAATTTTACGAGCTTTAGTCATTGAGCATTTTGGGCAAATTAATCCTTATGTGTTTTAGAAATAATTTGAGTTCATGAGTGTAGATTTTCTTATACACTAAATTATATTTGTTACCTATCCTAAAAGGCTTACACTCACTAAAGGTTAGTCCTTTGTAAAGTGGTATAGATTGGCACACTACAAAAATGTATCGGATTAGCGATGAAATTTTTCTTGCTAACTAGGCAAATTCCATTGCTAAACTACTTATCAATGGATCTGTTGCTAAGGACTAGTGATGGAATGTTGTTCTGTCGCTAACACTAGTGACGAAATAATGATAAAATTTTTCGTCGCTAAAATTTTGTTGCTAAAAATAGCGACAAAATTTTAGCAATAGAAAAATCGGTCGCTAAGTTTAGCTACGGAAATTTTCATTATGAGTTCAATGCTAGTTTGATTGATTTCTTTATAAATTTTTTCAATATTTTGTGTATAAAAATTTATATTTTATATTTTATACTTATAAATTTTTATAAAAAAATAATATTTTATTATTTATTATTTTAAAAAATTAAATTTAGTAAATTCATCATATTAATAATTTGATTATCATACTTATAAATGATCAATTTATTGAATTTTAATGTTAATATATTATCAATTTTTTAAATCTAGATATCAATATTTTATCAATTATAAAATAAAAAAAATCATGAAAATTTTTAATTAAATAATTAACAAGTATAATTATGGATAATAAAATGAAAATTAATAACTCTTAGATTATACAAAAATTTATAACTACACATTTTTAATTAAGAAATATTACCAATTACATATTGTCAAGTAACAAAATTTTAACAATGATAAATTATTAACTAAGAAAATATTAAAAATTATATATTTTCAATTAACATAGCAAAAGGGAGAAGGCAGTGGTGTGCAGTGGGGGAGGTGGAGATGGGAGTTAGGTGCAAAGTGAACAAGAAAAAAAAAATAAAGAAATAAGAAAGAATGGAGAAAATGATGTAAAAATTGAGTGGAAAAGATATAAATAAGAGGTAAAAAAAATTTATATGAATGGAATTTTGCATCGCTAAAATTCAAATTCCATTGCCCAATAATAAAAAAAAATTCAAAATTTTTATTTTAGAGCCAAAAAGTTCATTTTGAAGTAAAAAAAAATTAGCAAAGAAATTTTTGTCGCTTTAGCGACCAGAATGAAATTTGTTTCTAATTTTTCCACCTAAATAACTTTTAAATTTATATTTTAAGGCCAAAAAGTAGTGATGGAAAATATCATTGCAAATCTATAGCTATTTAGTAATGAAACTAAATTTATCGTCAATTTTCCCACCTAAAGAGCTATTAAAATTTTATTTTGGAGCTAAAAACTTAGTGTAGAAAATTCCGTCACTATATATATATATGTGTGTGTGTGTATAATATATATATATATATATATATATATATATATATATATAAAGATTTTATATTAAGGTTAAATATTATAATTCATATTATAGTATTAATATCTTTATATATTATATTCTAAATATATATTAATTTAATATTAAATTTAATATTTCCTTTAAAATTATATTTATAATGTAATACTTAAGTGTTTCATATATTATATTATTATTTAATATCATTAATGTAATTTAATATTATTATTTTATTATGTTATATCCTTATATTATTAATAATATTAATATAACATTATATATTCAAAAGTATTTATATATAATTTAATATTAAAATTATATTAATGTTTTATATTATAATTAAGTAGTGACAGAAAACTTTGACTATTGATAGATTTTTCCGTCGCTAGATTAGTGACAGATTATCCATCACTAGCTATCGACGAAATTTTTTGTCGCTAGACTTAAGACGCAAAATTCCATCGCTAGTTTTTTTGCTAGGTCTAGCAATGAAATTTTTCATTACTAAGACTCTTATATATATATATATATATATATATATATATATATATATATATATATATATATATATATATATATATATATATATATTA
>CATIWR010216215.1:0-13372 GCA_949677035.1 Omphalea diandra
TTTTTTTAAACAAATCACTCTATATTTTTCTGTCTCCCTATTTTTTTTTTTTTTTTTTTAAATTTTTTTTGTTTTGTGTTGTCTATATATATATATATATATATATATATATATATATATATATATATATATCTCCCAAACTGATGCTTTATTAGTTTATATATTGTCGGTCGCTTCATTCATCAACCCTTTGGATTCCACTCTCTCTCTCTCTCTCTATATATATATATATAATTCTAGCTTTTTTTTTAAAAAAAAGTTAGACAAAATGTGGTGAAAAAAATAGTTAGGGGTGGGAAGAAGTTCAAAATAAAACAAAAAGAAAAAGAGAAAAGAGGTCAAATTTAATAACCCTTTTCATTGTTTCTATATTTATTTATTTATTTTTGGGCCATATTCATATAAGACGTACCTAAAATTGGGATATAATCTTCATTTTTTTTAGCAACTTTCACTAATATATCATAGTTTTACGAAAAGAATGAAATTCGAAATTACTTTTTTACACTTCTAGAAAGGTAAATAGATAATTTTTATTTATAATAGAAAGAAGTGATTTTTATATGTATTTAGTACATAATGTATCTAAAATATTATAAATCATTTGATAAAAATAAATTAATATCAGTTCATTGATTGCAAAAAATAAAAAAAAAAAAGAGAAAAAAAATCAAGTTAATCGTGAATAATGCAAGTCAACTTTCGAATAAGTTTAATTTGATTCAAGTGCTCGAAATTACTAAGTGTATTATATATCAAATACGTACTAAAATGACTCAATAAAAAAAATATTTTAATTAATATATGCTATTGAGTCATAACTCATATAATGCAATTGTGGAAGAGAGACTAGTAAACAATAAACTAAACCTAGTGAACAAATATTATATATTTAGACCCTAAATATTTAAAATGAATACCTAGGAATTATAACAAATAAAAATGATGTCATTTTAAATAAGACAGTTTAAGTTAGAAAATTGAGATAAATAATATTTTTTCAATTCCTAAATTTTTAAATTCAAATAAGAAATGTAACATTTGATAGTGATGCTTTATAGCAACAATAGAAGGTGTCATATATATATAAGCATTACACGAGATGATTATAATAGTAAATTTTAAATTAATTAAATATTTAATTTTATTAAATAGATAAATAATTGAATGATTAATTATTATTTTATTAAAAATTATTATTAAGTAAACAAAATAAGAACATAAATTTTTCAAAATTTATAATTATATAGAGAGATATTTATGACAAAAGATTGTACATTGATTTATATTTTCAATTTTTTGTCGCACAATTTCAAAAAAAATTATTAAATTTAAGTGAAAAAAATTCTGATAATCAATCAAATAAATAATTTTAAATATTTCATAATAAAAAATAAAGTTCATAGATAATTACAAATTATATATACATATATAAGATAATTATGATAAAATATTATCTATTAATTTATACATTCGATCATGTGTAGTATAGTTTTAAGAAAAAATTTATTAAATTTGTATGAAATAATTTCTAATAATCTATTACACTGTTTGTTAATTTTATATACTTGAAATTTTGAATTTTAGTTTCTTATTTAATATTAGTACTTTTTAAGTTCTTCTAATTTCTTGTTTAAAATTTATTTAAAATTTTTACGTTTTAGATTTTTTCAATTTCCTGTTTAATTTTTTAGAATTTTATTGTTTAGATTTTTTAATTTCTTATTTAAAAAGTGTTTTTATATGACAATTAATTTTTAAATTTTTTATTTAAAATTTTTTAATATAGTAGTTTTTTGTAATATAATATAAAACAATGACACTTGACAATATTATATACAATCATTTGACAAATGACAAATAATTGCTCCAAACTAATTCCAAAACTGAAATTAATAATATTTATTGATTATTTATTTTTATCCTAAAAAAATTGATTAAAATTATTCTTAATTTTGCCTATATTTGCTTACAGGCAATTGTTATTATTTGTTTGAAGAGCCAAATGGGAATATGGGATTAATTAGAATCATTAATTGATAGATACTAATTTGTTTGTTTCTCAGGAAAACTTTTTTTATTAATAAAATTTAAATTATTTTTTAAAAATAATTTTATATTTTAAAATAAAATTATTTTTTAAATTTTGATAATACATCAAATGAAAAATAAGTTATATACATACTTCTATTAAAATATTTATCATTATTAATCATTAGTTATTGATGTTCATCATTAATCATTGACGATCATCACCAGACGCCACTGATTAATAATGATCACCAACATTTGGTATAATTATAATTTTTTTATTTTTAATATATTTTTCTTATATTTAATAATAAATAATAGAAACATAAAATTTATGATCTGAATTTTATCATAATATTATTAATCAAAGTAAAATTAACATTTCTTCTAATATATTTTAACTATCAAAATATATTTATTAAAAATATATTTTTCTAAAAATATTTTTTTAAAAAAATATTATTCATAATTAAATTATTTTCTATAAAATCAATGAAACATAAAATGTATTTCTTCAATATCTATCCCGAGTATTATGCATATGAAAAAATACATGAGTTGTACATATTGATTCTTCGAGAATATCACAAAATCAGAAGATGAGAAGAAGACTATAATTAAAAGGGTGCAATTCTATCAACCTTTGTATTCGAGGCATAATATGTCATTCTCAAACTCTAAATTATTACCGTCTCATCATATGTGCCTTCCAATCTTATCAAATTTATGAACAGTTATTTTTAGACATCCACAAATTCAAAATTAACTTGTTAGTCTAAGATGAATAGCAGCCTAATTAATTAATTGAAGTCCTAAGTAAAAAATTATCCTAAGGTGTCCATTTAATTTTGTATTTATTTATTGATATTCAGTGATTGAACATTTAAATACTGAAAAAAATATTTGGTAAATATCAATGATCAATATTTCACTTTAAAAGCTATCATTTAAAAAATATAACTAGACGTTGAAAGCTAGTTTGTTTTAGCGTTTGAATGTAAAACCTAACGTTTCAAATTTTTTCTTTAGTTATAACCTTACATTTATCATTATTTCTATCATAAAACAAATTAGTATTTTATATAAATTTAATTAAAATATAAAAAATATTATTTTTATCACATAATATAATCACACATTCAATTACTAAATTATTAAATATTTTATATTTATTGATCATTTACAGTTGAATACTGACTGTTAATCGCTAACTATTAACTGTTAATCGTTTGCCATGAATCACTACTGCTAAACCAAATGAGCTCCAATTATATAAGATGTTGGACCCACAAAGTCTACATATAGTTAGTTGGATAATGTAGACTATAGATGCTATAACTATTACTTATAAAATTAATGTAATAATTGAAGAAGTTAAACCATCATTGTATGTAATACAATGAAACGGAATAAAAACAAGAAAATTTTGTTTATCTATGAGGTAGTAGAAGTGTCCCTTTTTCACTTACAACCGCTTCAGGGAATCAACATATTGTTGTTTAATATTCAATAAATAAAAAAAACGCAATTTGCTGAAATTGGACTTTTTTTTTAATTTTTATTTTTATTCATCTACCTACTTGTGGGTACGAAGGATGAAATTATACTGAGAAATTCCACTATTTCCCAAAGAAAGAATCTCACATTAAGATTCGCATATTTTAGAGCTTGATCAAGTCAAATTCCAACTAGGCACATCAAAATATGATAAAGAAGAAAAATGTTAGTCACGCTTGAAAAATAATAATATAGATAAATACTTCCAATGCAAACTACAGAAAATAATAATAATAATAATAAATTTTTGATTTAATTTTTGGAATTAGCACCTAAATCGTTTTGAAAATATGCTTTTAAAATTATTCGAGAAGTGACATAATTTTAATTAACACATAAACTAATTCAAGAATACCTTAATCATTTAAACCAAAAAGAAAAAAATGAAATTTATTTCTTTACTTTCAATTTTTTACTGCCCAATTAGTCTGTTAAAGCTAGAAACCTAAGTAAAGGCATTGTGGGAATTGTTGCCATAAATAGGGGATATGATTTCCATGGATGCAAGGACTACTCTAATTCTAGTGAAAATCCTTCTAAAATCAAAGTTCTTTTTTTTTTTTTTTTTTTTTTTGTACTTTTTGGCTCATTTCCGGCCTTGATGTAGTTGTATACTTTATCAATGCTTTCACTTTCTTTGCATGAATTAAGTTAATACAAAGTTAGGTCTATGTTTGGAACTCTTCTTTATGGACACTTCATTTGTCTGTGGTACGTTTAGACACACCTACTGAATCTACGGTTTAGATTTCCTCCATTTGATGGTTCCTTAAAAAGCTGTTTGTTCATGTCTCTAAAAAATCTCCATTTTCATTTGCTTCTTAGCAAACAAAACCCACCTCTTCAATTCTTCCACTTTTCTCGAACTTGTGAACATTGACACTCGGCCCCTCATATTGCTTTAAGATTTCTTGTCATCTACTTCTTCTCTAAATCACATGATCAATTTTAATTAATCATGACTTTTTAATAAAGAAACAAAACGTATAAATATAATAGTGGCACCGTGATTTATGCTTTTAGTTTCATGATTATGGTCTTACAGTCAAAGATTTTCCATATGCTATTAAATCTAACAAATTTAACACATTCATATGGATTTTTCAAAGGTATTAAATACTTAGGTAATTACCATAGAGGACATACGTGAATATGAACATGTTGGGTCAATTAAGCTAAGTTAGCTCTCAAAGAGAGCCAGAGAGACCTAGAGGAGACTTGTTTTTCAGCTTCATGTTTTGGGTTGACCTTTTAAAGGGTTGGTTACCATTGGGTGAAACATCAGCCTCTCAGTTTCAGTATAAAAGTTTAGTAGATTGGAGGTCAATCTCATGTAAATGATGCATAGTTGCATACCCAATTCAGGTATTGCACAAAAAAGGTTTGCCAACAAATATTTGTGATGAGCATATGCTCACTATTTAAGAAGGAATATTGTGTATATCAGCCATCAAGAACAAATTTGCTGTCACTCGAGTCATCAACCAGACATCATAACGTTGATTAAGGAAGAACATTTAATGCTGACCAATGTCATTAGTGTTCTATGCTTAGGATAATTCATCACAAAAAGACCCCACATGTCATTAACATATTGAGACACAAAAGGATTTGCAGTTAACTCAGTTTAAGAGGATGGACTGGATGGCTATGTAGAAGCAATTATCGTATCAATCAAGGGATTCCCCACATTAATATTTGACAATGATGGTGGGCCTCGGTAATTACACTTATGGACCAACACGGTACCGTTTTCTGGCTAGTGCAGCATAAATACTTTTATGTTTGAGAAGTATATATGCAAATGCTATCATCATGGTGGCAACAACTACATTTGTGTGCATTAACTCCAGACACATGCACTTAAATCTTGCTACCTCAACCAAGCAATCATAAAACCACTCCTGTAATTGCTAATCCATGGAGCAGCATACAATATAAACTTCATTATAATTTCCAGTCAAATGAATGAATCCTTACCTGTCACTGTTAGATTCCAGGATGTCATTATTTCTGCATTACATTACATCTAAAGCAATTCATCAAAAGCTGGGCACGTAGAAACAAAGAGAACTATTTCCATGTATGCAAATATGAAATATCATGACACTGAAAAGGTGCACAACATATTATGGACAACGAAAAAAAAAAAGCGCGCACACAAAATCCTGTGATCTGCATGCTGCGTTATTGAGCAACAAAAGCATGAACATGGACTGCAATGAAAAACTCTTGCAGGATATACTTGTAACATTGAGGTTACTAGTATTTATGGAAATTCATAAATATTATTTAAACTACAACTAAGGAATTCTTTACGCATGACATATATATATATTGTAAACATAACTTGCTAAACTTAAGCTTCAGAAAAGATCATCTTGATTAGCACATGTGCAAAGGCTTAATGCAACTGAGCTAAGCTCGCCCGCAACCAACTGCAGTGTATAAAGCCCAACGTAGGTATTCTTTTGAGTTTCAGTTGTGCATGAAAGCAATGAACCCCAATGACTAATGCTTTACTTTGGAGTGAAAACCTCTGCTACTAAGTTTGTTGCTGGCTACAATCTAAAAGCAGTGCAGGCTATGTCATAAGTTGCCATGGGTATTTACAACTGTCTTCATTTGATCAAGATGGGAAGTATCCCATGTTTTATTTCCAGAATGACTCGAAACAGCATTTCTATGGCCAGGAGAGGAGCTTAAATTGCTATTTCTTTGGCAATGAAGTCTCAGATTGTTTTGAACAAAAAGAACGTCTTCCACTCTTTGCACTCCCAGTCTGTTCGCTGCTCCTCGACACAAAAAGTCATTAGTTTGCCAAATCTCTTGACAAATTGCAACACTTGACACCTGACTCAGAACCTTTATGGCTAGTGTCTGAAGATTGGGGGTATCAAATCCAAAGTTCTCCCACCATGCTACTGGGTCCATTTTATCTCGGCAATCCACAGCATCTTCTTCTCCTAAGGATCCTTCAAGATGCCAGTAGGAGCTGAGCTGCTCCCTAAGAACACGTCTGGCTGCACTTTCGCCTTCATATCTTTCTAGAGTAGCTTTCCAGCCCCGCATTACATATTTCTCCTTGGTTTGAAGTTTTCCAATATATTTTGGATTCAGTATATAACCTGCAGCATGAAGAGGGGAAAACAGTACATCCCATTTGTTCTCAATCAGTCCTTCCAACTGATTCAATATACCATCATCAATTAACTTAGTCCTCAAGGTTTCAAGTGCCTGAACCCGCCAATCGTAAATAGCACCAATAATAGATTTATCAATATCAAGTGTAGTTAGCAATCTTACAAATGGCTCATATAACTGCAACAGCAAATGAACCTTACTCCAGAAATCATCTCCTAAAATGGCAGATTCAACACTTTCAACATCCTCCACAATACTGTGCTTCCACTGCTTCCATTCTTCACTAACAACCACCTCTTGAAGAGCTTGCCTAAGCTCGAAAATCCTCTGGACAAAGCAATAGGATGGTGCAAACTTGGCAGAGATTGGATCAGAGCTCTCTTTCAGACTTTGAATGATAAGGTATGAAGTGTGTTGATATGTCATCATGCATTGTTCAATTGCCTTAGCACACAAGATAATAGGTTTTGCCCATTCTAGTTCAGCTATTTCTTCCATCAACATGAGGATAGAATGTGAAGTGCATGGAGACCAAAATATATGAGGGAACTTTGACAATATATAGGATTCAGATGATTTACAGGCATCCCCAAGGTGTGAGATAATCTGAAGAACATTTGATGGTCCAACATCCATAATTGCATCACAAAGGGCACTAGTAAACACATGGTCTCGTACATCACTATCATCTACATCCACAGCTTTCAAAAATATAAGACCCCTTGGACTCGAGACAAATATATTAATGTTGAAGCTACCCAATGCACCATCTAATCGACGCACACACAGTATCGTGCACCCGGTATGTGGCCAGGACTCTCTGACTAAAGCCACTGACTTTTCAATCCTTCCTTTCTCTTTACTTAGAAGAGAATCAGATAACTTATCTATTGATGGGGGCTCATATCCAGATCCAAAAGCACCAATCGCTTTTACCATTTCATGAAAGTAAGGTGAGTTAACATTCTCAATATTGACTCCATCTGCATAAAAAAATCTAGCTACTATGTCATCTACATCATCTTTGGAGATGGTTTTCCAGGTTAGACTTGGCAGTGAAGTTCGAATGCGCTTACCAGGCTTCCCATTTGCAGAATTCTTTTTCGTTTTCTTTGCAAGACGTTCCTCTTCCAGTATCTGAAATGCCTCTCTTAAAGACCTATCAATTGCTGGGCAGCTTTTGACCCCAACACCTGAGAACCCAAGAAGGTGGGCTCTAACACGTGAATAAGACCCGTTATATCTCAGATTGCAATGGTTGCATTTCCACCTTTTTGTACCACTTCCCCTATCAAAACCACCAAAGACACTAACATGATCCCATCCCCACCTATCTGATTCTGATGGCATATTTTGAAGTTTCAAATCCAGGTGCTGACACCAAACAAGTATAACAGACTAGCATTAGAAAGAGATGCACTTGGCACATCTATGAAATGAATCTGAATCTGTGCTAACAACGTCAGACCTCTGATAATTATATTGCTAAACAAAACCTCTGATGATTATATTGCTAAACAAAGTTCTAATGAGATAAAATCCATAGTGAACACTAACATGTTAGCACAAAAGATTCCCATTACAAAGAAATGCACTTGACACAACTGTGAAAGCTCAATCTGTGCTAATAATGCCAGTCCTTATAAAACTATACTGCTGAAACAAAGTTCTAATGACGAAAAAAATCCTAGTTAACTACACAACAAACCATGGAATTCATTTAAACTAAAAATGGAAGTCATTTACGAATGAATTTACTTTTGATAAAACTCATTTGCAAATAAAATGAACTCCTTAAGAATTTATACAAAATATACGCTATAGGACAATCTAAACCACAGTACATGGCAGCATGGAATAGGCTTAAGAATTGTGATAACATATCAATTAATCAAATTGAGCCTTCAAAATCTGTGCTCGTTCAAATCAAAAGCACCTATCCTATGTTTATTGACCATTCAGTTTCTACAGTGGTAAGTTATAAGAACATGCTATTCAAAGCAAAAACCTACAGACTTTGATGGGAATAATATAAAACAGATAACTGTTCTAACTCCATTTCTGCTATGTTTTATAGAATTTAATAAAAATTTGTAAAAATTCATTGGATTACATTATGTTACATCCAATTGCATAAATACCAAACAAAACCTAGATCATAAAATTTTAAAAAATAACATCTGTAGTAGAAAATTACAGAAAACAGAAAACAGAATTCTTTGTTTCTTCCAATGTGGAATACAACAGAAAGAAAGAAGACAAAAGAAAGCATAAAAGTTGATCAAAAAAATCAACGCCAAGAAATCACAAAATGTGGAACAAATGTAAATTCAAATCAGAGAGAGAGAGAGACAGGGATGGAGTGAAAGAAAGATGTGATGTTTGGATACCGAGTTCGGACTGAGTGAGCGAGCGATTTGAGCAGAGACGGTTCTTTAATCGAAACCTGCGTTTCTTTTTTCTCCTTTTCTGAAACTTCCAAAGATATTCCGTTTCTTTTTTATTTTTTAGCGTTTATTGAGACGCTAGTAGCTGTTTGGTTTCGGGTTTCTGTCATGTTGCATGGGGGTGGTGAAAACATGGAATGGAGTTGAATTTTGTTCAGGATAGTGACTCAGCGTTTAGTGGGTTGGACCAGAGCCCAATCCAATTCATTCCATCCAAGGCCCAGCTAAAATCAACGTCTGTTCAGTTTATAATAAAAATAAAATAAAATAAATCGACTCGTGGTTTAAAATTAAATTTGATAAACCTATATAACTACAAAGGGTTAATTTTACTTAAACTCACATGATTTTTAACTATTTTCACTAAAGTTGTTTATATATTTTTATTCTATAAGTTAATTGTAGAGAAATTTCAAGAAAGTCACGTAGTAAAATTCAAAATTTTTTTTGTTGGAAAATATCATATGAGTTATTTCATTATCCTTTTTGATATTTGGGATCAATAAAGTATCTATTATTGTTCATTAATTCTTATTACAACTATTTCAAGAGTATGAGATGAAAAAATAAGTATGTGAAAAGTAGAATTTCTAATAATCTTAGGTGTGAAAAAATATAAAATAAAATAGACCACATGGAATTTTTTAGTAAAAGATTACCCAAATTTATGCCGTGTGAGTTTTATGAAATTTTTACAAAAATAAAATATTTTTTATGAAGCAAACAATGAACAAATAATTTTAATAAAAATATATTAAAAATTGATTGATTTTGAATGAAATTATTCGTAATTTTAGATGATCTAATTTTAATTATACCAAAATATCAAGAGTTGTTTACTTTTTTCTTGCTTCCTCTATCTAACTTTAATAGGCCTTTTTAATTTGTATAAGAATTAAGAAATTAATTTTTTTCAACCAATATCATTAATTTTAATTATTTTTTTACTAAAAATATTCTTAATAGAATTTTTGATACAATACATAATACGGTGCACTTGTCAACTCACAAGAATAGTAAGAATAAAAATGATAATTTTTGAAATTCGAATACAAAAATTTATATTGAAACTCAAAAAAAATTTAGCTATCAATATGCAATTTCAAAGTCAAAAAAGTAAAAATTAATTACAAGTGTTGGTATTTATGTTAACTAATACAAGGTATTTTAGACATTTAATAATTAATCTAATAATTAAGAAAGGAAAGTGGCTTATATTTTTTGATAGACTAAAAAGAAAAAATAGTTTATGAAAATTGGATGGATGAAGTATTTAGTTGTTCGAGATCGAATTTTAGAAATAGTTTAAGAAAAATAAATTATTTTAAATACTCATAAGATTACTTAAAGATAAATCTAAATAGAGTTTAATGGACTATATAGTTCTAAATAGAGCTAAGCCACTTAAATACTTAAGACCTTTTAATTTTAATAATCCTACTTTTTGACTTATTTTTTTCAATGTGGAATAAGTCTCAATCCAAGTAATAAAAGAAGAAAACCACTAAAAGACCAAACTGCATAACATTTAAAAATTATATCAGTATATAAGTTCCTTGAAGATGTCATACTAAGCCTCCTTACAATATTCTGTAATACTCTTTTCAACTGTGTCGGTGCACATAAGTAGAACGTAGATACTTGCTACTCAATTTTATATTACCTTTCTTGCCCATAGGAACAATGTTTGCATGATGTAATACATCAAACTAGAGAGAATTAATATGATATATGGGTAAATTTTTTTTATTTTATTGATTCGATGATGAATTTAAATTTATGATTCTATAAGTGAGGATTATTTAAAAAAATCCATAACTGTTAAATTTTAAGTAAGCTCTGACACCAAGAAAATGCATACTGTATATACCAATTGCGTGTAGGTGCGTTTATTCTTTTACCCTCTCTATTAACCGTTGTTGCATTGGCTTGTGAAAAAGAAAAGGAGACCGATGGTTAGGGAAAAGTCCAATCAATAGCTGAAAATAGGAAGTTGGACTGTTAAGTAAGGCTGTTATCATATTTTGGGGAGTAGCGAGAGTCGGACAAAACAGGATATATCATCATTTTCAAAGGCAGCGAGTTGACTATTGACATTTGTTACCTATAGCCCATATGTATTAGTATATATATATTCCTTTTCTTGAATCACGGGCTTATCCTTTTCTTTGGTTTCTCTTTTTTCGTAAGCTACTATTCCCCATCTTGAGGAAAGAAAAGAGAACAGAGGGATGGGT
This sequence comes from Omphalea diandra, assembly GCA_949677035.1. Taxonomy (NCBI): domain Eukaryota; kingdom Viridiplantae; phylum Streptophyta; class Magnoliopsida; order Malpighiales; family Euphorbiaceae; genus Omphalea; species Omphalea diandra. Next base: position 11,417 of record CATIWR010216215.1, read on the forward strand.
ACAGTACTAGTGCATGGAGAGGATCAGCATGCTGCTACTAATAATAATAAGCTTACACAACAAGAACAAGAAGACCTTCATCTTGATGCTGGTGCTCTTTTTGTGCTCAAATCTAAAGGTATATATATGTATAATAACAGTTTTTCTTTCTTTCTTTACTTATATATATATATATATATATATATATATATATATATATATATATATATATATCTCTTTGTAGAGATGATTAGGGTTTGAACTTTTACGTTATGCGATGCAGATACATATTCATTAGTGCATATACTTCTATTTCATATCTTCATTTGGTTCATTGATTTTTCTATCATCTTCTTTCTTGTTTTTTTTTTGGATGGAAATTAATTCCAAAAATAATGCTGCTTAAGAGAGAATATTGTGCATGTGCTACGAATATTGTTAAAAGAAAATAGGTCAATTACTAAACTAAAAGAAAAATATGAAAAATAATGTTAAATTAATTAAATTACATGATTCTATAAATACCAACTCTCTTTCTTCATTTCTTCTTGCTTTGCTTGTCTTGATTTCTGTTTTCAGTGATATTTTATAATCGTTTATTAATAAAATTTACAGATCATTACTACATAATAAAAGAATAGTAGAAGGAATCTTATAGACGTATCATTTGCTATGTACAAGACAAAGAAAAAAAAGACGTGTACTTTGTCTGGTAGTACTTAATTTTTTTAATGTGGGAATTAATTAATTAACCCAGAAAGTTAATAATAATTATAGGATCATGGCTCCATTGTGGATACCACTTGACAACTTCAATAGTTGCTCCACCTCTCCTCAGTCTTCCTTTTGCGTTCACGCTTCTTGGATGGGCGGCAGGAATTTCATGCCTGATTATTGGAGCTCTAGTCACTTTCTACTCCTATAATTTGTTGTCTTTGGTTCTTGAATACCATGCTCAATTGGGTCATCGCCAACTTCGATTTAGAGACATGGCAAATCAAATCTTGGGTAAGAATTGAACCACAATACTCCCCCTCTTCTTGTTTTCTTCCTTTTTTTTTTTTTTTTGCTACTTCTTTCTTTCATTTTGATTTTTCTAGTTAAAATTAAAGTGTATTAAAAAAGCACAATGATACTTGTTATAACTATGAAATCCCATGTTGAAATTAAAAATTTCATAGTTTTTTTAATCATAAGCAAGCAAAATTACTAAATATTACATAAATAAGTTGAATAAATGTGGCATTAAAGAAAATTTCATGTGAATTTGTTAGTTTTTTACAGTGTGTTTGGGAGAGAGTAAAATAAGGGGGGAAAATAAGGGAGGAAAACTAAAATTCTCTGTTTGGGAAGGGGAGAAAAATGAGAGGGGGAAGGAAAATATCAAATATTTTACCCTCTGCATTTTCCCTCCAAAATAGAGAGAAAATATGAAAGCATGAGGGGATTTTGTATGAAATGACCATCTTGCCCCTACATATTGGAAAAAATTACAGAAACAAAACCGTGTCTGCAATGCTATAAACAGAAAGTTGGTCTGTCCCGTTTTCATCCTGGGTTTTGTTGTTGATATGGCATATATATATATTTATATATACTGGGTATATAAGGCTTTTCTGCAACAAACCCAGAAACAGAGTTTGCAAAATATAGCAAAAGCCAAGAAACTCAGAAGATCTAATGTCTTACATTTCAATTAACGAAAAACAACCCCAAAAAATGAACAAGAAACGAAAATATTTTTTATGGGTGTTCCTTCTTTTTTTTTTTTTTTTTTTTTTTTTCTGTTTGGAATCTCGTAAAATGGTTGTGAAAATAAAGAGGAAGGTGAAATGTGTGAAAGAAAGGGAATGAGAAAGGGAAAGCGGAGAGGGCACTGTGGCGTTGTATTGCATATGAAGTAAATGTTGGGTCTTTCCTTCCCTTCCCTTCCCTTTACTTTTTTGTTTCTTTTTTTTTTTTTTTTTTTATGTTATT
>CATIWR010216229.1:0-13332 GCA_949677035.1 Omphalea diandra
GGGGGGGGGGGGGGGGGGTGGGGGGGGTGGGGGGGGGGGGGGGTGGGGGGGTAGGTTGAATGAAAAAAAAAATAAAAAAAAAATAAAAAAAAAAAAAAAAAAAAATAATAAAAAAAAATAAATAATAATATTACAAAAACAAAAAAAAAACAAAAAAAAAAAAAAAAAAAAAAAATAATTAAAAAAATATTTTTAATTTTTTTCCAAATTCAAAATATTCCAATCCCCAAAAAAAAAAAAAAAAAAAAAAAAAAAAAGAAAGTGAATTTTGTGACTCTAAACTTTTTAAGTTTTGTCTGTTACAAAGTGTTATTTTTTATAAGAAAATGCAATTTTAAGTAGTGTTTTAAACTGTCGCTGATACACTTTTTTAAATCAATTTTACTTCTGTTATCTCAAAAGTTTTCTCTTCATTTGCATTTATTTATACTATAAACACGTAAAATTCTAAAATTGTGAAATTCATTTTCTTAATATATATCGACACACACACGTGTTTATTGTAAGAACGAACATAATTATCATTAAAAGAACATAATCAAATAAATATATCTCAATATATTAAATCCTTGAATCTGCTATGGAATTTTCAAGTTTTACCGCTGAATTATCTCTCGATACTGACTTTATTGAGTTATTGTTAACTTGGTTTAGTTGTAAGTACAGCTCACACAAACAAGGATAGAGGTTGCATTTATATATGCGGTGCCTATTCCTGCTGCATTAGTTCAGATGAGCTAGGTCCCCCATTGCCTTCACCACGTCCGTCTTTTCTATCAAGAATCTCAGAAGAAGGAAAGAAGGGGATGGTCCACTGCTGGTCCACGAAGCTCAGCAATATCTGCTGTATTGTAGTTGCAGTAGTGCAGACCAACATTAAACTCTAACTCATTCACCCTATAAACCTATAATTGAGCCATCAATACCTTCACTAACTCATCACTTCCCTATTTCATATTTATATATAATATATATCATCACCATAATAATAGAAGTAGGTAGAGCTATACATTAAATTCTTTTCTCCTGGAGAGTGCAATGGTAGTTCAATCAAGAACCCATCTCATCTTCTTCCCCTTTTTATTGCTTTTCTTATCATCTTCAACAAACGCCATTGTTGCTTTGACCGAAGAGCAAGAGCTAGATCGGATCTCAGCTCTTCCTGGTCAACCATCAGTCACATTTTCGCAGTTTTCTGGCTATGTCACCGTTAATGAGAGACATGGGCGTGCATTGTTCTATTGGTTGACTGAAGCTACTTCTGTTCCTGATAAGAAACCACTCGTTCTTTGGCTTAATGGAGGTTAGTAATTAATTCATTCTCTTCCACAAACCTTTTGTTTATCGCCTTTGTTTTGATTTTTTAACTACTGAGTGCAAATTGAAGTGTAGATTACAATGAATGCAATGATACTAAAATGTTATTTATTTCAAGTTTCAATGTAAAATTTTTGTGTTTATATATAAACTTCACTTATGACTAATCAAAGTGTAAGTCATTAACTAAATTTAATTAATTAGCTTATCTTATAACTTAGAGGCTTATTGCAGTTGTGAAGATTCAAATCTTAATTAATTTCTAATGTAAGAAAAGGAAAAAAAAAAAAAAAAACCCATGAAAATTTTCATTTCAGTAGTTTGGATTTTGTTGATTTATGATGTCTAAGTTTTTGTGGGAAATAGGATGATGGCTAAATGACGAGACAAAAAAATATCCTTCTGTCTTTCTTCCTCTTTCCATAGGTGAAACATGCACGCCTCTCATAGCTAGTCCCATCCCATCCATTGTCTTAACTTCTTGCAAGTGCCCCGCTCCACCGCTTAATGCACACACGTACACTGTCTTTAGGGATCTGTGCCATATAATCTGAGACACCCATCAGCTGAGGTTCACGTTAGAAAAACCCTATAGTCTACGCTAAAATGCACTAAAGTCACCGTCCACTATAAAGCAACGTTAAAAACAACTAGTCGTTAAAAAAAAAAAAAAAAAATTGTAGCTAGTTGTCAACCAAAGAACACAAAAATTAACATACACAAATGGGTCCTCGTGATCTCTCTCTGTCTTTATATGTATATATTTAGGGTTTTATTCATTCCATAACGGACTTTTATTCCTTCTCCAGAACTACTCCAATACCTTATAAAGATGATGATAACTCTGCAAATATTAGTCTCTTTTCTTTTGTTTCTGTATGTATTGTATGTTTTCTAGGGAAATAAAACACCAAAACTGCACCAAAAAGTGAACCAACTTTTCCCATGTAAATATGTCTCTGTCTCTGCGTGTGTGTCTGTGTGTGGGTGTATATATATTTTTTCTATTGCTTCTTTTAGTTGAATTGACATAAGAAGGAACAGAAAGGAGTTAGAGAAAATGACCTATGCATTGCAACTCTCTTCCACATGCCTCTTGATTTCTTTGAAACATGCGCATATTCAGGGCTCAGAAGAAAATCTTCTTGATGATTATTTTTTGTGACCAGAAATGGAGGAAAATTAATTTTTGTTAATCTTTAAAATATTGATAAGTTAATTCATAATGTGAATTTTATAATGTAAGCATGATGGCATCAGAGGAGAAAGTGCATTAAATATATGCTTTTAGAGTAAATAATTGGAAGTTGGGTGTTTTTCTAAGCAGATTATTTCAGAGACATCTAGTGTGTTTGTGAAAAGAATAGAATGTGTATATATATATATATATATATATATATATGGGCCAGGTTACCTTGGCTGCTTCCGTTGTCTTTCAATAGAGCAACCAATCAATACTGGTATAATTAATATTAGTGGCATATATATATATATATAGGCTAATATGACAAAATATAATATAATTAGTCATTGACTAGTGTTTCTGTCTCATAGTATAAGACATTAGAATTTTGAGATTTTTTTGGGTAAGTTATGTCAATATTTAAATTAAATTAATGATCAAAATTTTATTATGATTATTAAAAAATAATTTTATTCAATTCAATCACTAAATTTTCATTTTTATTTTATTATAGTTTATTAATTTATTTTTCTTATAATTTTTATTTTATTATTAAATTAATTTGAATTCTTATTTATGAGAGTTTTGAATTTTTATTTTTACGAGATATAATAAAGAATCTAAAATACATAAATCAATTTAGAGTAGAAAATTAAAAGAAAATTTGACCAATAAATTATAATAGAATAAAGATTAAAATTCAATTACATAAAATTATTTTTTAATAATCACCATAAAATAAAAAAATATATGTTTAGTGAACATTAGAGTTAATTACTCACATTCTTTGACTTTTTAAAATTTTTGGATACCAGAAAAAAAAAATATAACAGTAGCAAATAGTTATGACTTGTTTGACTATAGCAATCTGCTCCACTACACATGCCATGTCCCCACTACCTCAATTCAGCTTGTGACCCAGTACAGGATGTGGAAGAGAGAAGCATGATGTAGTTACTAGCAGTACTAGTGGAGCTGGAACAGCTGGGCCAGTTTTCTTGTGCCTCCACCAATTTTCTTGTGAGATATCATGCCCTCCTGCTGCTACTATACATTATTGTGATTAGGGTTCTGTTGTTTTGGCTTCTTTTGCCGTTCTTTCATGTTTATCTCCCGAAATATAAATAAAATAAAAATTGGTAACTCAAGTTTCCCAGTGAAAATAAGTACTATAACAATAAGTGGATATTAACGTTTGCATTTGGTATATATGGTTAGGTCTAAATCCACTCAAATTTAAGGTACATGAGCATGAATCATGACGCTATATATTTTCACTCTATTACTGATTGCTGTTAATTAGAAGTTATAAGACTAAATGATTAATAATGTTTGGAATGATATCATATCAAAGAATAAAATTTAACTCAGAAATATATAGAAAATTTCCTCTTCCTCCTAGGTCCTAATTATAATAGTAATAAATAAATAAAGAGGAATCCAGAGTGGTCTTTTTTATAATATTTTATCATTTCATATGGAGTAATATGCAGGACCAGGTTGTTCCTCCGTGGCATATGGAGCATCAGAGGAAATTGGACCATTTAGGATTAACAAAACTGGTTCATCTCTTTATCTGAATAAGTATTCTTGGAACACAGGTAAATTAATAATAACAATAACATTGCAAGAAAGTATATTTCTCTCTATCTTTTTTTTTTTTTTTTTAAATGGTAACATTGAAAATTTATATGCTCACAGAAGCAAATATTCTTTTCCTGGAGTCACCTGCTGGTGTAGGATTCTCATACACAAATACAAGCTCTGATCTTAAAGATTCTGGTGACAAGAGAACAGGTAGTTAATTAAGTACCACCTCACACATCATCATCTACAACCAAAAAAAAAAAAAAAAAAAATCTTATAGCTGCTGTTTAACGATGGAAATCTGTAACTATTCTTGCGTCTCAGCTGAGGATGCTTTAGTTTTTCTCATCAGATGGTTTTTAAGATTCCCTCAATACAACTATAGAGATTTCTACATTGCTGGGGAAAGTTATGCAGGTTCTGAGATTGCCAACTGTACCAATGAACTTAATTTAACTCTTCGTTTTAGATTGATTCTTTGATTATAATTGTATTAATTTGTTAATTGTCACCAGGGCATTATGTTCCCCAGTTGGCCAAGAAAATCCATGATTATAATATAGCGCGTTCTCATCCCATCATCAATCTCAAAGGATTCATTGTAAGCAGAACATGGCACACTTCTGATAAGAAAAAAAATTATAATTTGAAAATTTATATGAAATCAATCGTGTGTGCAGGTGGGAAATGCTGTCACAGATAGCTGCTACGACAGCATTGGAACTGTTACATTCTGGTGGAGCCATGCAATGATATCAGACAAGTCGTATCGATCAATTCTTGACCACTGCAACTTCAAAGAAGACAATAAGACATCTCAAAAATGTGATGATGCATTGAATTATGCAATGAATCATGAGTTTGGCGATATTGATCAATACAGCATATATACACCAGCTTGTATGCAGCTGCAAAATGCTACAGCGGTAAGGTCATTAAGGTTCAAAAATACGCTTCTGCGCAGAAGGGTTTCTGGTTATGATCCTTGCACTGAGAATTATGCGGAGAAATACTATAACAAACCTCAAGTGCAGAAGGCAATGCATGCAAATGTTACAGGAATTCCTTATAAATGGACTGCCTGCAGGTATCTTTCTTTCCCATGCATTTATATATCATCTGATGCTATGATAAAAAATCTTGTCAACTACATATTTGCAGTGACGTGCTCATTAAGAACTGGAAGGATTCTGAATCTTCTATGTTACCTATATACAAGGAGCTAATTGCAGCTGGTCTAAGAATCTGGGTTTTCAGGTAAACTAGTACCATACAACTTTCACAGTCATACCAATTTTAATCATTCATTAATGAGAGTAGTAACTGATGATAAAAACATATTTTATTCATTCACGAATGAAGCCATTAATATTCTACAAGAAAGAGAGACATATGCTGTAAGGTTGTAAATGTTGGATATAAATAATAAGTATATTCTGAATTAAAAGAGCTAATAATTTATAATAATTACATAAAACACAGCAAAGCTCTCTCAACATTTGAAAATGGGTACTCTCAATGAATAGAAACGTGCACAACACTCAATAGGAATATATAGCTTTACTGCTATATTAAGCAAGGAGAATACCAGACCGGATCTCTGATAACACTTCAAAACACCGAAAGAACTGAATTCGAATCTCTTGTTTGGAAGACTTTCTCCGATGACCTTGATATTCATAGATTTTCAAAGTTTTGAATCTATTTCCACTAATTCTTGATTTGTTTTAGAAAAGAGATTCAAAACCCAGCAAATCCTTACTAGAGGAGGAGCAGCAAAAAAGTGAATAAAAAGGGCATAAAAATCTAGATTCATGAAGAAAATACTAATATAAAAGGAAGAACATGAAAAAAAAGCGAAGAAAATGAGTTATTGCTGGCTAAAAATGGCCGGCAACGTCCCCTGTGTAGACCAAGAGAGAGCACTTGAGATAGCAAAAGGAACCCGACGAGAGAGAAACTTGAGGAGAGAGAGAACCCGCTATTGTTTAAAGATGTAATATAGGATAATTTGACCCATATAACTTATAAGCTTTAAAGTTGCCACATCATTAGATTTATCATGGCATTTATCATATCAAGTAAATTATTTATTATTTAATAAATTATTGTAGTAAATTATTTATCATTGGTTAGAATTTCTTGCTCTAACCCTACTCTTCATTTGCCACTTGGACTTTTTTTTTTTTCCAATATCTGCGTTAACTGCTTCATGTTATTCAATGTCGAATTCAAACCCAACCTTTTTAACCCTAGTGAATGTAGGGTTGTTACATTAACTAATTAGCGACTGCTGCACTAAGACTCACCGGATTTTGTGAAGATGTCCAATCACATAAATGACGATGCTTAGGTTTTTCCTTTTCATTTCTGTTCTGTTGATTGCAAGGTTGAGTGACCATTAAAGGTGGACTAAGTGTTTAACTGTCCATGTTGGGGGCTGTTTGACCAGAGATGTGTGTACCATTTTCTCGATCTTGACCATTATATCATTATTTTACTGTATGATCTCCACTGTACCATATATTGGTCGTTGGAATAGATGTTCAAGCTCTGTTAACAATTGAATGACCAGTGTCTAAAAAGAGAGAGAGAGAGAGAGAGAGAGAGAGATTCAGATATAATAAGATATTGCTTTTTTTATAAAAACTTACAAACTATAAATAATATAAATATTCATAAAAATAGCAAGAATAAAGTGTAAATTACATCCAATTTGGAGTTTAAGGTTGCAGCATGTTTTGAAATAAGAACATAATCTCAATTTTATCATATGTTTTAGAAGTTTGCAACAGGTGGCAGTGACTTCAATTATTGTTATCAAGTAAAAGAGAGAAGATAGTAATCAAGTTTTCTACTCTGATGCAGTGGTGACACGGACTCTGTTGTTCCTGTGACTGCCACTAGGTTTGCCCTCAGCCACCTTAACCTCACCGTTAAAACAAGATGGTATCCTTGGTATTCAGCCAACCAGGTATATTACATTTCAAAATATTTGTCCTAGATAATTTTGTATACAAATGATCACCATTTTCAAGGGAAAATAATCCAAAATGACTTGCCAATTTGTGTTTAATAGGTTGGAGGATGGACAGAAGTTTACAATGGGCTAACCTTTGCAACAGTAAGAGGAGCCGGCCACGAAGTTCCATTATTCCAACCGAGGCGCGCTTTCATTCTTTTTAGATCGTTCTTGGCGGGAAAAGAATTACCAAAATCTTGACGTCAGGCATTCGTTTAGACAAACAACAGAATATTTGAGAGTAATTTGTTTCTGCTTCAAGAAGGTCTCTTTCTGGAGTAATCCACAAACCCTTCTTCCCCATAAAATGATGGGTGAAGCAGCTAGGATAGTTTAATTCACGCATTCAAAGTAGAATCTATGTTTCCAAGACAATATCTTCTTATTCTGATTCATAGACAGACCAACTTCTATATCAGATGGGTACTTAGTCAATTTTTTTTTTTTAATACCATCTATTTTGTAGAATGTCCAATGCAATAAAAAAGAGAGACTTGTGGTTTTCTGCAAGAAACAAAGTTAAGAATATATTTTTCATCTCTTCTCCAGAGATCATTTTCAGGAGCCATTTTGCTTTGACGCTTCATGTTCTACTCCAGATAAACAATGTTTGTGCTTCTACATCCTAATGATATTATAAGGTCATCCAATTCTCACCATAATTGAGCTACCCAAATCTACTTCATGTATCACTTTTCTTGTTTGCTCTATTTTCCTCATGGTGATTGAGGTCGTATTTTAAAGGCTGGCTTTAGCAAACAGTACTCTGGTGGCAATAATAAAGATCAATAGTTCCCAATATTTTCCCTCGTTAACATCTAAACAATCATTAAGATAAAAGGGGAATAAATTTGAAGCTCTTCCAACTGGCTTAATTACAAAATTTAAGCTCACTTCAGAGATCAGTATGAAAGGAATACACCATTATTTTAATCCCTCGCCGAGGCCTGGTGGCATTCCTAAGCTTTGAGCAAGATTGCTCATCCTTTCTTTCATGGCCTGAGAAACAAAATATAGCACAAGTAAGCACTGTAACAAATGAAGAAAAAGGTTTTGATTAAAAATGGGAGATCACCTGGACACTTTTTTGATGTGCGTCCTTGTATGCTTCATTAACCAAAAGTGAAAGCTTCTGCAAGTGAGAAGAAACCTGAGTTAGATTGTCTGCATGTGTTCCAAAATGTAAGTCGAAAGAGCAATCTCAAATAGCATCCATATTCAGAAACATTAGCCCATCCACAAACTTGTTTGGCCAAGACCATGTCATTTTATTCTTACAATAACTTTTTCAACTTGCAACTGTAAGATACTCCAAGGATGGCAGCAAAAGATTAATGCTCTTGCCTAAGTAATTGAGCAAAAAATTTGAGAACATAGCTTTGAAGATTGCCTCAAGTCTAACCAATTTTTCTGTGCACTAATACTAGGAGTACGATTTTATGTATTTTTGTTCTATAAACAAATAGCTGTCATACATTAATCATACCCGGGCATGTTATGCAAGTTCGCATTATAGGATTTTAACCACATTAATATTTGTAATTGTTTTTCTTGTATAATTCATGCACGTCGTAAACAATATGCAGCTGAATTACAAATCCAAAAGTAAGTAGGACACAGGAAATGCATTAAAGTACTGATAATATTTTGTATCGATGTTTCTTTATCATAGCCAGGACGGATGCAATCATTTACATCATCAATCAAAATAATGAAATCATTTAGACAATATCTCCCACATAATCTATTCAACAAAAAAAATGCAGAAAGTCAAGTAAGCTTCATGTACTCACTTCAGGACCTAATTCCATCGCAGCCTCAGTGATCTCCGTGCGTACAGGTTGTTGGTTTCCAGAGAGTGTTACCTGGAAAGCAACATCAAAGTCCAAACTTGGTTGAATCCAATGAAGAGATGCACTAAACTTTGCAATACTGATAATCATATAACATTGCTTCTTCCTTCCAAATATGATCCAGATATTTTAACAGTTAAAACACATCAAAATGAAAAGCACTCCAGATACAAAGCAACAAAGCACAACCAGATATTCATATTGTTCACTATTACTTTCACTAACTTTCGTATTCATAGTGTTCTTTTTGTTAAGAAGTTCATACCATTTTCTAAATAAAAACTTTGCATGATAAAATTCGATCTCTCTTACATTCCATCTCCATTATAATTTCCCCTCTGTTCCATAATGCCTGACCTAAAAAGAGCCAGCTGGTGCCTTAAGTCACTTTATCCCACATAAATGAAATAATAAGGCCAAAATGCAATATTTGCTGTATAGATCAGTTTAAGGTTCACGTAATTTAAAGCTAAAGCATATTTTGACATTCTATGAAGCACAAAGACTTTTGTTGAGTTACATTTCCCCGTTTTGGAAACATTTCAGCGTTTCCTTATTTTCACGTTTCTCCCACGTTTTCTTTTATAAATTTTTAAAAAATGCTGTTTCCCTGTGTCCATTTTTATGTTTCCCCATTTCTGCATTTCTGTTTCCATACTACATAGTTGACATTATGCCAGTCAAACTCAGTCTGTCGATCTCCAGAATGACAGCCAATAGAAGTGCAAATTGTATTCCAAACACCAGACACAATAGAAGAATACTTGCAGATGAGTGCTGTGCACCAAATCGCAATCACACTCAATGATGTATGTGCCTCTACGTGAACATTCACATGCATATGCTTTTCCCGAGCACTTACACATAGAGAGAACACAGGGATTAGCATACCTTAATTAGTTCACCTTGACAGTAACCATCAAACTCTGCTCTGCAAGACAAAAGAAAAACAAAAAGCACCAAACTAAGAAATTCATACAAGCAGCTAAAAAAAATTCAAATAAGACGCTTTAATGCATAAGCCATACGCAGCAAGTTCCTTTTGCACCCTAACTGCCTCAACCTGGACAACCATCTGTGCCTTCTTCACAGTCTCATATAAATTCTGCATGTTTCCAAGAATTCCTGCCTAAAATCAATTAGAGTGAAGTGATGTTAGTCTCAATGATAGAACAGGTGTCACCACCTCTGTTTTTCATGTAAACAAGTATAAAACAAAAAGGGTGAGTACCATAACTACAGAAAATATTACCAGGGCTCCAAGAGTTCTGTGTGAAACAAAAAATCACAGATGCTGAACATGTTCATCATGCAAGGATGAAGCTTGTACAGCAGTAAATTAAATATGCCAGGTTAAGAGCAAAACAATTACTACTCAAGCAAATACTATGAAAGCAAGGGATCTAAGGCTCATGAGTTTCAATATTTATCAATGGTTTCAAATGGTAACAGATGCCTTCAGATTTCAAGTTCACCCTTAGAAAGTGTATCAAATAATCCTTAATGATGAAAATGATAATGATCTCTTTCCAATGCCAAGGAAATATTTCCATTCATCATGCAACGTGCATGATCTTATTCAATCATATCATAACCAATGTGTTATTTTCCAGAATTCAAGGACTAATCAATATTTTGCCACCCCACTTGGTCCAGTGAATAATAAATTATCACACCAAGTAATGGATTAGCTAAATACTGAAATTAATGACATAATTTTCACAATACTTTCAAAATAATGGGATAAGCACAGAGTCTTAGGTCATTCAAAGTAAACGTTTACACTATCCCAATAAGAAAATGATTAAAAATGCAATTCCATATAAGATAATAAAGAACAGGTTGTCCAATCTCCAATATAAGAGCGATATAAACTATTTTTACTTATTGAAAGAAACTTAAATTCAAATTCTTTATGTGAAATTGACTACATGAAAAGGGAGCATAATCACCTTTGATGGTGCATCATCACTCTTTTCATTATTCTCTTTTTTCCCTCCAAATAAGCCATGTACTCTGAGAGATCTACCACTATGCCCAGATTTCCAATGACCATTCTGAGATACAAGCTGCTTACCAACTAGATTCACATTCAAGCTTACGTTATCTGAGAGTAGTGGGACAAAAAACAGTTATCATCTATTCGACAACATCCAAAATGGAAAATGGACAAGCAGACAGTTAACATTTTATACATCCATGCATACATAGGAAAACTGAGCAGCAAAAGATTCTCTTTATCCATAACTTTCCCCATCCATTCAATCAGACAAAGCAGGAATCACTAACACATGGCACAAGCACATAATTACCAACCAAAAGTCTATGTAATTTTGTATACATATCAATAACAATAACTAAGATAAATATATATATATATATATATATAATTGTTAATCACAATATGGCGTTATCTTCTAGCAGCACTTTCACTTTCACTTTCACATAAATTAAACAAAAAACTGGTGGACAACATAAGATGTTAAATCATTTAGAAAACTTGAAAGTTGAAATTTGACATGTCCAGAAAACTATTTAATAAGATAACAGGTACACTAAAGCACCCTTTTTTTTTTCTCTTTTTTATTACACTTATAAGAAAAATATTAGAGAGGCACAAAGTGAGTAAAGTTTAAGAAAACCTCAAAGTCATTCAATGGAGGGGTAATGAGACGGGAGTATTTATCACTGCTAGTGCCTGGAATTTGCTTAGAGCTCTGTTAGAAAGGTTTATTGGTACAAAACTTTGTGGAGTGTTGATCATGTTCCCGGGTGTAGTTTCATCACATGGTTAGCTGTGCAAGGCAAACTTCATACAAAGGTTCAGTTGCATAAATGGCATGTGGTAGATACAAAGGATTGTGAATGGTGTTCGCTCATGTTGAAACCATTTCTTATCTATTCTTTGATTACAGTTTTCCCAAATAAGTGTGCAGTACCATTTTAGATTGGTGTCAGACTAGGAGGCATCAATTGTCTTGGATTGGAGAACTTTATTGGTTCAGTATGAAGGCTGATGGCAAGTCAGCTCTGAGTAAGAAAAGGAGACTTGCTTTTACTACCAGAGTTTATTTTATTTGGAAAGCTTGTGTCTCGGTTGTATACATAGGACCTGTTTGCTGTTGAGTTTGTTTTCTCATCTTGCTGATGTAGTGAGCTCTGTTTTTGTATTGCTGTTTTCTTGTTTAGTTCAATATATTCTTTTCTGATTTATTTTTTTTTTTTTTTTAAAAGAGAGCTAAACATACATGTCCGACAAATTAAGCACAAAAACTACAAAAAAAGATTATCAATCGATTCAAAATTTTAGAGTTCAATGTCTCCTGAAGCTAACTCAATATACAAAGAACTTATCTTAAGAGTCAATTAGAACAATAGATTATGAACATTTACAGATGTTGAACAATAGATTATGAACATTTACAGATGTTCATTCATAAGCACTAGCCAGTGTTTATATTGTTTATATGCAAATAAGGAAGATAAAACAAACAATAGACTTTCTTTGGTTCCTTATTAGCCATAGATATTCAGCAAAATGCCAGAATTGGTATTTTAACCCATCTGTCAGTACATGGAAAGATGTCAAAACTACGTACATAAATGAGTTCCTTACTTTTGCACTTTCATTTACCATTTGTCCCCTTCTTGGCATCCATATTTTCTTGGTCCGCTTCATAACACATTCCTATAATTCAATCAAATTCTATGGATACCCAAAATTGAGTTCCTTCAATCTATTAAGTTCATTTCACCGTGAAATTTTCATATTCTATTTAAAGTTGTTGTTTTATTATATCTTCCCCTTTCCAACCGAAAAAAAAATCTTTTATTTGCCAAATAGCAAGTCAAATCTTTTTTATTTTTTACATTCCCATTCTAATTCAATGCAAATCAACTCATCAACTGATGGTAATAAGCCTTACACAACAGGTCTTAATTAGTAATGTAAAGTAACGTGTAAGCTCAACTAATAGCAATGAGCAATGAATAGATTAAAATTGAAGTCTGTTTAGAATGCTCGATTTTATCAGCAACAAAACAGACGACAATCATTGAGAGAGAGAGAGAGAGAGAGATTACCAAGAGGGAACGAAGAAAGGTTAGGTTTCTTCCAATCACTAAGCCCATTTAAGTTGGAGATTCGAGCAGCCACTGCAGTTGTCGATGCCATTTTTGGAGTTTGAGAAGAAAAAGATGATGATGATGATGATAATATCTTTCAAAAGGATAAACCTGGGGTTTCTGAATTTACCTTTTTTTTTTTTTTTTTTCTTTTTACCTGCTTGGATAACTTTATATATATATATATATATATATATATATATATATATATATATATATATATAAAAAGAAAAAAAAATATTTTT
>CATIWR010216254.1:0-17668 GCA_949677035.1 Omphalea diandra
TACGACCTCATTTACTTATTGAAACGGAATCTCTCGATTTGAAAAATAATTCCATAAAATAATAAGACTAACGCTCAACAATGATCAATTGAGTTATTTTTGTACTTCCATATGATTTTTTTTTACTTGTTAAATATTAAATATCTATTTAAAAGATTATTTAATTTTTAAGAAGATTTTTAAATAAAATAAAATTTATTTTTATTTTTTACATAAAAATTTTCATTAATAATTTAAGTGTAATACACAATATTATTTTCAATACTTTGAGGATTGAATCAAGTTGTCCTATTTATCATTATAACATGTGTAATTGCCTTGAACTTAAAAAAGATTATTCTTAAAATGATTTAATCAACGATTAAATTGTAATTATAAAAAAAAATTCGCTTCTTTAAATCACATATATGGTTAATTGTTTGCTTTCTGTTATTCGCACTTTGTTACCAAGTCATACTGCAATAATTTAAACAGCAATTTCTCAGTTCAAATATACATATTCAAAAATATATATATTTTTGAATATATATATTCAAAAATTTAGTAATGAAAATTCTATTTCTAAGCTATTTTCTGCTTAAAAGGAAATTTTCATTTTTTAAAAAATTTGACTATATAATTTTTTAATCACATATTAAATTTTTCGTCGCTAAAACCTTTTTTTAATGTTTTTCTTTTTATAATCTTGTGAATTCTCAATAATTATTTATTATTAGTCATTAACTCGCATATTGCAAGAATTATAATATAAAAATTTTATGAAATTGTTAATAAAACATTTATTTTGTTTTTTATATTTTCTATATTATTTTAAATTATATTTAATATATACAAATTTCAAATAGATAATGCCTAAACATTTAATATAATTTAAGTTATTCTAATTTTTATTATTTAATTTAGAAAAATGATTTTTTAAAATTTTTTTAAGGTATTTCATTTTTTATTTATATGTGTTTTCTTTATGTTTTACATTTTTTTAGTTAATTACCATGTACTATAATATTTAATTATTTACATATTAAGATATTAACTTAATAAATGATAAATACTGATTACAAATAATTTCTAAGACTTGAATTCCATTTAGAGTATTATACTTCTAGTTAGTTGACAAAAATATTATACATGAGAAAGACATATCAATTTTACATATTCAAATCTTCTCATATTTTAATAAATATAATTGATTAAATTTCTAAATTTGAATTATTGAATTCAAAATTAATGATTAAGTTTATTTTTAATAAATAATAATTAATTTTTAAACTTAAATTTTATTTTTAATAAAATTTTTAGTATATAATGTAAAATGAATCATCAAATGCAAAGTAATAATACTTAGGCATGGAGCTACCAATACGGACATGGAATACTGAAACGGAATTTTTTTTAAAAAGAACTCTTAAAACTCACATTAATATTTTTGCTTGCACATTCCTTTGCAACAGGCTTTGTCAGTCCAATAACTCTTTGCAGCACCGTAGTTGGCTTGCCCAACATTTCCAACCAAACCCACGACCGAAGCTATGTTAATGATCCTTCCCAGTAAAACCCAAATAACAATGAGGAAATTATAATGTAAATAAAAAATCAAAAGAGACCAATAAGGAAGAAGACAATTCTAATCACCTGAGCTTGAGGAGTTTCACTTTTGTTCTTTAACTTCTGAAAATTATTAGCTTTGAGTAGGTTAATGTACCATTCAAACTTGAAGAGGGGGGTTTCATGCACAATGGAAGCATCCAATAAAATCAAGGAGCTATATGAATTCAAAGCATCCAATAGTATCTAAGAAAAAGAATAAACACAAACAAATGCAGCATGAGAATTGGAAAAACCACAAACACCAGAAGGGAAAGGCTAAAAATACTGTATCAATTTCTTGTTTTTTAATGAACACGTAAGTCCAAGTCTAAGAGGGCAGAAATAAGGAAGAACAACTAGTTTAAGATAGAAATATGAGCATACCTTCTTCTTTTTCATCATGATGTTGGCTGTTGCCTGCATAGATTAAACTTCTCAGTTTGAATAAGAGAAACCCTGTATCTAATGGAGCAGATTAGCTGGATCTTTACACAAATACCTGTGTGAAATGGAATACCTGTCAGATTCAGGTCAATAACCTCATGCCACTGATATTTCTTCATTCTAATCAACAACGAATCTCGTGTGATTCCTGAAAGCCGTGTTAAATGAATAAAGGTATGAAAAAGAAAAAAGTGATGTGATGAGAAAGAGAGTTACTTACCTGCATCAGTTACAAGTACATCAACTGTTCCCCATGTATCAACAGCCTGCAGATGTGATAAATTGATAACACACGCTTCGCCAAATTACCATTTACCACTAAAAGAACAGCGTAAAAGGAGCAATTTAATCAAGCAGAAACACAACACAAGAATCATACAGAAATTAAAAGGAACCGAATATTAAGAGGAGCGCAAATACCAGCTTAGAAACTTTCTTCCAGAAATTTGGAGTGGGTTTGGCTGGAAAATAACTCTCTTTTATTGTCCTTCTTCGACTGGAAAAGACTACTTTTGTCGATGACTTGGGGTTTCAAACCCATATTATCTCTACATTTCTTGATAACAGCACTGCTACTTCTCTTCCTGTCCTCCTTTCCATTCCAAACGATTACTCTTGTCGATGACTTGGGGCTTCAAAGACTACCTAGGATTCGGGAAACCGTCGACCCTTATGCTAAATCTTGGGGATCTTCTCGACCAAGGACGGTAATCGCGCAAGGTGAAGAACTCTGATCGGGTTTTCTTGGTTTTTTTTAGGCTTTTTGCTTGCCATTTTTGCGGTCAAACTTTTGGACAAAGAAAGAGCTGCAAAAATTGCAGCTTGCGTCACGCGCCACAACCAGCATTTTGAACAAAAGGTTGGTGGTGGCAATAAATTGAAAGACCACTCTTCTTTAAAACACACCCATTTTATTTATTAGGAATTAGAATAATATTATGAATTTATAATATAATGAAAATAATAATTAAAAAGAGAATATATTGTGCATAATAATTAAGAAATAAATTATGAAAAATTTATATAGTGTTAAGATGAAACAATATTAAAAAAAATATAATGTGAAATTAAATATATTAAGTGGCATAATGAAAAAATTTAATAAAAATCAAAATTAAATTAGATAAATATTATTACTGAGTATAAAAAACAATATTATTGTTAAAACAGTGTTACTAGAATTTATCAATAAAAAATTAGTTTTATAATTTTTTCAATAAAATGAATAATTTTATTTACAATAATATATAAAGTAATATTATAATTATAAAATTTAGTAAAAATTAGAATAAAATTATATATTTTGTATATGATATTTAAAAGTAGATGAAAAAATTTATAAATAGCTACAATAAAATAATATAAAAAGAAAATACTATAATGTAACATTTATTATATTTACTAAGATACTGAAAAATTTTAATATACATTAGAGTCATAACTTTAAAAATGTAATGAAATTATATGCATTGTGCATGATATTTAGAAATAAAGAAAATAGTATAATATAAAATTAAGTATATTTACTGGAGTGCTTAAAAATACTAATATACATTAAAATGAATTTAGATAGATATTATGATTGAATATCAATAAAAATAATGGTCTTTTTAAAGTATTATCATTAGAGTTTATAAATTATAAATTATTGCTATAATTTTTTAATAGAGTCAATAATTTTATTCATAATAATATATAAAAAAGTGTTATAATTTTAAAATTTAGAATAAAAACTATATATATTGTACATGATTTTTTAAAAATAAATAAAAAATTATAAATTGCTAGAATAAATATGGAAAGAAAATACTAGAATGCAAAAAAAAATATTAATATAAATTAAAATGAATTTTGATAGATAATATTATTGAATGTTATAAAAATAATCTAATCATAGTAGGATATAAAGTAGTGTTATCATTTTAAAAATTTTATAAAAATTATAATAAAAAATTACATATATTACGCATAAATAAAGAAAATAGTACAATGTAAAATTAAATATATTTACTTCAATTAAATATATTTTATATACCATAATAATATTATTACATTAATATCATAATATATAACTAAAATACTAATAATTACTATTATCAACAAAATAATTTTATTGATATTTAATACTATCAAAAAACAATTTTAAAAAATACAAATTATGTATTAATAACTAATAATTTATATGTATTTTAATAAATCATTAATAAATTAATTTTAAAAAATGTTATTATATTTATTTATTTATTAAAATAAATTAATTTATTATATTAATTACATTTTTATTATATTAATTATATTGTAATTATATGATTAATTATAACATAATATATATGATATAATATATTAATATGATATAGTTATATTATATATACAATATACAATCATTAATATGACATAATTATTATAATTATACATATACAATTATTAATATGATATAATATGTTTTCAATATGACATAATATCTGTTATAATAATTATATACATAATAATTACAGTCATTAATAATAATAATAATAATAATAATAATAATAATAATAATAATATTATTATTATTATTATTATTATTATTATTATTATTATTATTATTATTATTATTATTATTATTATTATTATTATTATTATTATTATTATTATTATTATTCATCCATAGTGTGATTGACTTGAATTTTATTAATATAAAGTAGGTTATAATAAAACATATTAGTTAGTTATATAAAAAAACGTGATTTAATATCGCTATATTTGTTATTGTTTATAATTTTTCATTCAATATCTATAATTAGTTGTTAACTGTAGCTATATTGTTATTAGTCATGATTTTTAGAGAATGTTCTAATAGTGTATTTGCTTAAGAAAAAATTAAAAACATTAAGACTTCATTTATTTTATGAAAAATAACTTATTTGAGAAAAATATATTTCAAAAAAAATATTTTCTGAAGAAAATATTTTCTAAATAATATATATTTTTTTAATTTTGTAATAGACTATAAAGAATATTAATTTTTTTATTTATAAGATTATAATAAAATTTAGACCATTAATATTTTATATTTATACTACTACTATTTAATATAAGAAAATACATTAAAAATGAAATTTTTTTATGGGTCTTATCTATTACTGGTGATCACCACTGGTCAATGATGACCAATGATGGTGTGTAGGTAATAAAAAATAATCATTAATAATAAATATTTATGTTTATATTATTTATTTTTCATTTGAATAAATTTGTCAAAATCTTAAAAATATTTTTCCATTTTTAAAATAGAAAATCATTTTTTTTTTTAAAAATGACTTAGTTTTTCCTTTGACTAGAAAAATATTTTCCGTCAATCAATTTTTTTTGGATGCATCGAACAAAAAATGCAGAAAATATTTTCTTAAAAAATATTTTTTGCTAAATAAATGAAGCCTAAATTGTGGCAATTAAAACTTCTTTTATAACAGTTTATATATTAATAAAAATAATCTTGATTTAATGTTTTAAAATTAATATCCCGCAACATTACAGTAGAAAATTTGAACACTACACAATGATTTATAGGGCTCACAAAACAATACTGATAAGAAACTATAATTTATAGCATCCAATGAAGGAAGAAAAATTGACAAAGAAATCAACAGAAAAAAGTAGAAAGGCACGGACTTTGCCTACCATGAACTCCCAAGAAAGAAGTGATGACCTGATTGGGAACCTTGTGTGTGTGTGTGTCTATATAGACGCACACACGCACACACATGACCACACATAACATGTCCAAAAATTTATGGTCAATTAATAGTTACAAAAGTAACATATGGTCTAATATTCTTATATTAATTTAATTGTGATTTTTTCACAATAATTAAGACTTTGTGCTTTATATTAATATTATTTTTAAATTAAATTCATTAACACTATTAATTTTTTTAAAAAAATGGTAAATAATTCCTCTCAATGAGGCATAATTTAAGTACCAGATTTTTTAAAAAATATTTTTATTATTTTAATTTAAATTCACATAAATTTGTATGATATTTTTTTATTATATATTAACAGTCTCTAATAAGAGTTTTTATAATTTTTCTATAAGAGTTTATTACTCTCTTTTGTGAGAGCTTTGCAATCAATTTCTATAAATTATTATTATTGTTATCATAATATAGGATTTTATATAATTCCGAAAAAAATATTGATGTATTATAGTATAAATTTTATAATATGTTCTCAAAAATCATTAAACCCACTTCTTTAAGAAAATATAATTAAATAATTATAATGAATCTTATACATATTGTAACACTCTAAAATTTATAATTTATATCTCACTAATGTTATAAGTATTCGATTTATTAAAATATACTTATTTGAGATTTTATTTTATTTGAGATTTAGTTTAAGTATTAAAATAATATAAGAGTAAATTTTATCAAGAAAACTGATCTAGATTCATATATATATATATATATATATATATACACACGTGCGTGCGCGCGGGCGTGCGCACGCACGCACATATGATGAACAATGTGGTGATATTTAATATTTTAAAATAAATTTTATGTGAAAGAAAATACATTTGAGGATTTAAATTATTTATGTTAATATAATTATTTATGAAAATTATTATATTAAAATATTTTATTAATTTATAAAAATATTCTGTTTTATGAAAATAATTGCTTAGGAATAATTTATTACTTAATTTAAATAAATTTAATTTAGTGAATATATTATATTTTTATTTAAGAAAATTAATTTAATTTAATTTAAATTAATTTGTGTAACTAATGGAATTAAATTTAATTATAGAGGATTTATTATTATGAAATTTAAATATTTAAATATGGAGATTTTATTTGAAAAGTTTTAATTATATTATGATATACATTTTAACTACAAGAATTATGACTCTAAATGACTTATTGGATTTAATGGATATATTAATATTTTAAAATTAAATAATTTTATATTAGTGAAATTATTATTTTAATTAAGATTATTATACTATATATTATAAATTAAGTTTGATAAATAATGTATATTTAGGGATTTAAATTTAATGAGTTGATGGTGAATTAATTATTGTTATTATTATTATTATTATTAAAAAGTTAGTGTCGTGGTTGGTCCAAACAACCAACCAAGACACATCTTGGTAAAAACTAAGATGAAAAAAAAAAAAAAAATGGTGCAGGGACAGGTTGTCCCTCGAGCCCAGCCAAAACAGAAAAAAAGAGAGAGAAAATAGGAGCTGAATTTTCAATGGCCATGACTCTTCTACCGTAATTTCAAATTGAGTGATTCAAGACAATATGAAAATCTCTCTTCACAAACTTTCTATTGATACCTGATTTATCTAAAATGGAGATTAGAGATGATGCAACGATCAATCAAAGTTTCAGTCAAGTCTTAATTTTTTTGAGATTTCGGACAAACAATGAATCAAATGCTAATGTCATAAGTTCCTATGAGATGACTTTGACATTTTTTTCTATGGTTATTGGTGGCGAATTCTAGCCACCATGGGTGGTGGCTCCAATGAGGTTCGAGAGGCAAATTAGGATAGAATGTGTTTTTCTTTGCCCTAATCGTGTTGATATAATTCTCATAAATTATAGATGTTTCAGTGAAATTTTATAAATTTTTATTGATTTTCAATAATTATAATTTGAGTTTAAAATTATGAAATTAATGTTTTATTGTAGGTGTAATGGCTTAAGAATAAAATAGATAGCTATACGATGATATTAATTAATTTATAGATGGAATAATTAAGGTTTAATGATGATTTTAGATTAAATTATAGGAATTAATAGAGTATATTTTAATTAGAGTAATTAATTATAATTAACACAATTATTAAGGATTATGAAATTTTTAATGGTATTTTATAGAATTGATAGAAAATAGTGAGGATAGTTAAGTTAATTTGAGATTTAGTTATGGGTTGAAAAAGTTTATTAGATTGGAGAATTTAATTAGATTTAAAGTGATAAATAATAATTAATGATGATTATTGGATGTTATTTAAGGATATTGTAATTAAAATAGAATTTTAGTATTAAATGATGAATATTAGAGATTTAGTTGAGATTAAATGAAGATTTGAGAAAATTTTGAGTAATTAGCATTAAACAATATAATTTGTATATATTTAATTTATTATTCAGAATTTGGATATATTATTTTTGATTATTCAATTAATGTAATTGATTAGTTTAATTAAAATATATTATTAATTATATGATTATTGAAAATTATTATGGATTAACCAAAAAATAAATTAATGTGTTGATATAATTATTAATTAAGTTAATTATTATTGTATGAGTATTTATAATTGTTGAAAATTATGTAAATGATTGTGTTGATAAATTAAAGAATACTAATTATTGGATTATGTATGTATTCGATCGGGTGTATGAGAAGTTTGAAGACCCGACTTGAGTTAAATAATATTGAACTATATTATAAAAGTGGTTTACAAGAAATCGACCCTATTTTACGGTGAGATTATGTCCTATTTTTAAGGAAGATGCTGCCAAAATTTTGTTAGAAATTTTGCTGAAATTAAAATGAAGATTTAGGAAAAATAATAATTTTAAAAATTAGGCTAAGGGTAATATTTCATATTCGTTATCATAAATTCTTTTTTATTTGGATTCTCTTACCACCCAGTTCGCGCCACCATAAATGTAGGAGCAATTTATGATTTTTGATTTTTTTGCGAGTGAATATTATATATTTTATGGCATACTAGTTAGTTTATAATTTCAACCTTTCATATATGGCATGACTTTTTCTAGTATAGTTATTATTATTATTATTATTATTATTATTATTATTATTATTATTATTATTATTATTATTAGTGTTTTTGTTGTTGTACTATATGTTTATATGTGTATATAATAAGTTGTGGTATTGGTGTGAATAATTTGGAATATTGATGTGATTGTGAATTAATAGTATTGATGTGGTTGTGAATTGAGAGCATTAACAGAATATACCACTTGATAGGTTATATAAGGATTGAGTGCACACTAATTTGATGAATTATAAATAATTGTGATTGATACGATAGTGTCTTGGTTGAGCTTACTCTCTTAACTTAGGATATTATTATATTATGATGGGATAGTGCCTTGATTGAGCTTGCTATTTATGCTTAGGATATTAAAAATATTATGATATGACAATGCCCTAGTTGAGTTTATTTTCTAGACTTTGCGTATTAAACTATTATGATATGATAGTGTCCTAGTTGAGTTTACTCTTTAAGCTTAAGATATTAAAATAGTATGATATGATGAGACTATGAGTGCCCTGATCGAGTTTGCTCTCTAGGTGATGATACATTGGAATAAGTAAACTGGTTAGCGATCCTAGTCAAGCTTGCTCTCTGGGTGCTAATCAATTTGGATCAAGAGAGTCTAATGGCTATTAGTATTGGAGTATAGGGTTTTACTCTCGTTATTCTTCTATATGATTTAACTTAATACTTGCATATTTACTATATATGATTCCCATTAATGTATAATGTGTGTTTACCTAGTAGGTAGGGCTGAGCATTCGGTCGGTTCGGTTCAAACCGAACCAAATTTATAAAAACCGAATAGACCGAATTTAGTTTAAATTCAAACCGAACCGAACCGAAAATTAAGATAAACTGAAGTAAACCGAACCGAAAAAAATCGGTTTGGTTTTCGGTTTTGGGCTTAATGGGTTGTTGGACTTTTTTTATCTTATATAAAATAATTTATTTTTAGTTTTTTAAACTCAAATTAAAAAAAAATCTCACAAATTCGGTTTATTCGGTTTTCTCAATTTTAAACCGAACCGAACAGAAAACCGATTTTTTTTATTTTTTTAAACCAAACCGAACCGAATTTACTTTAAAACCGAACCAAAATAGACCAAATTCACTCGGTTCGGTTCGATTTTTCGGTTTTGGTTCGGTTTTGCTCACCCCTACTAGTAGGTTATAGAAGTATATAATATTACCTCACTCTTAAAACTGACAGTCTCAATTAATTTTTTCAGATTGTAGCTAATCCGATAGATTATTTTTTACAGTCCTGCTATCATTCATCCGCATAGGCATATTATATAATACTCACTCCTAATTTATTTTAAATTCTAGCACTCTGCAGTTTAAAAATAGTAAGTCATGGTGGATTAAAGATTAATTGATATTATCATTGTAAAACCTCAATAATTATTAATTAAAAATTAGCTGAGATTAAAGTGGAATGGCTTGCTACGGGTTTCGGTGGCTTTAAACCTATCTATTCCCAATCACAGTCTAAGTGGAATTGTAACACATATAATTTGTAGGTTTCGATCACACATGGCCAAAATAAATATAACATAAAAAATATTATATCATATATTTATATAGAATAAAAATATAAAAACTTAAAATAAATAAATTATGTACTAATTATTTACACGATATAAAAAAATATGAAATGAAATAATGAAACTTTATTCCACATAGTCTATACAAATTTAAAATAAACAAGTAATGTACTAGTTATTTAAATAACACAAATAAAAATAATATAAAATAAATAAATATTGTACCATATATTTATAAAAACTTGAAATAAATAAATTATATATGAATTATTTACATAGTATAATGATAAATTTTATTCTATATATTTATATAGTACATTTTTTAAAAAATTTAAAATAAATAAGATATGTAACTGTTAAATAAACTTAGCATGAAATAAATAAAATATTATGTCATATATTTATATGAAATAAGTCTATAAAAATTCAGAATAAATAACTTTATGTATTAACTATTTACAAGGTATAAAAAAAGTGAAATGGAATAGTCGAACTTTATTCCACTATTTATATAGTCCAAGTCTATAAAAATTTGAAATAAGCAAACTCTAAGCCAATTATTTATATAGTCCAAATAAATTTAATATGGAATAAATAAATATTGTATCTTATATTTAAATGGAATAAGTCTATAAAAACTTAGAATAAATAAATTATGTAAAAATTATTTACATGGTATCAACAAATATGAAATGAAATAGTCAAATTTTGTTCCACCTACTTACATGGTATAGGTCTGTAAAAAGTTGAAATAAATAAATTTTGTACCAGTTATTTATATAACCAACTAAACTTAATATGAAATTAATAAATGTTATATCATATATTTATATAGAATAAGTCTATAACAAATTAGAATAAATCAAATATATAAAAACTATTTACAAATATAAATAAATATGAAATATAATAGTCAAATTTTGTTTTAACTACGTGGTAAAAGTCTGTAAAAACTTGAAATAAACAAACCATATACTAGTTGTTTATCTAACCCAAATAAATTTAATATGAAATTGATAAATATTATGTCATATATTTATATGGACTAAGCTTATAAAAATTTAGAACTAATAAATTATGTAAAAATTATTTATATTGTATAAACAAATATGAAATAAAATAGTCAAATTTTATTCCACCTACTTACATGGTATAGGTCTATAAAAAGTTGAAATAAACAAATCTTGTACAAATTATTTATATAACCAACTAAATTTAATATAAAATTAATAAATGTTATATCATGTATTTATATAGAATAAGTCTATAACAACTTAGAATAAATAAATTATGCACAAATTATTTACATATATAAACAAATATGAAATGGAATAGTCAAATTTTGTCCAACTACTTATATGGTACAGGTCTATAAAAATTTGAAATAAACAAATCTTGTACCAATTATTTATATAACATAAATAAATTTAATATGAAATTGATAAATATTATGTTATATATTTACATGGAATAAGTTTATAAAAAGTTAGAACAAATAAATTATGTAAAAATTATTTACATGGTATAAACAAATATAAAATGAAATGGTCAAATTTTATTCCACTTTATATGTACAAGTTTATAAAAACTTGAATAAACAAATTCTATACTAGTTATTTATATAACTCAAATAAATTTAATATAAAATTAATAAATATTATATCATATAGTTATATGGAATAAGTCTATAAAAACTTATAATAAATAAATTATGTAAAAATTATTTACATAGTAAAAGTAAATGTGAAATGAAATAGTCAAATTTTATTCCACCTACTTATATTGGTATAAGTCTATAAAAACTTGAAATTAACACATCTACTACCAATAATTTCTATAACAAAATAAATTTAATATGAAATTAATAAATATTATATCACATATTTATATGGAACAAGTCTATAGTAACTTGGAATAAATAAATTATGTAAAAATTATTTACATGGTACAAACAAATATGAAATGGAATAATTCTACCACTTATACAAGTTTATAAAAACTTGAAATAAACAAACCTTGTACAAGTTATTTACATAGTTCAAATAAATTTAATATGAAATAAACAAATATTATATCATATATTTTTATGAAATAAATTTATAAAAATTTAGAATAAATAAATTATTAAAAATTATTTACATGATATAAACGAATATGAAATGAAATAGTCAATTTTTATTTCACCTTATATAGTATAAATCTACAAAACTTAAAATAAATAAACTATGTACTTATTTGTATAACCCAAGTAAATTAATATGAAATTAATAAATATTATATCATATATTTATATGGAATAAATCTATACAAACTTAGAATAAATAAATTATGTAAAAATTATTTACACGGTATAAATAAATATAAATGAAATAGTCAAATTTTATTTCACCTACTTACCATGCTATAAGTCTATAAAAACTTAAAATAAACAAATCTACTACTAATTATTTTTATAACAAAATAAATTTAATATGAAATTAATAAATATTATATCATATATTTATATGGAACAAGTCTATAACAACTTGAAATAAATAAATTATATAAAAATTATTTACATGGTATAAACAAATGTGAAATAGAATAGTCAAACTTTGTTCCACCTACTTATATAGTACGAGTCTATAAAAAGTTGAAAATAAACAAACCTTATACCAGTTATTTATATAACCCAAATAAATTTAATATCAAATTAATAAATATTATATCATATATTTATATGGAATAAGTTTATTAAAACTTAGAATAAATAAATTATCTGAAAATTATTTACACTATATAAATAAATAAAAAATAAAATAGTCAAACTTTATTCCACCTATTTATATGGTACAAGTCTATAAAAAGTTGAAATAAACAAACCTTATACTAGTTATTTATATAACCTAAATAAATTTAACATAGAATAAACAAATATTATATCATGTATTTATATGAAATAAGCTTATAAAAGCTTAAAATAAATAAATTATATAAAAATGTTTTACATAATATAAACAAATATGAAATGAAATAATCAATTTGTTTCACATATTTATATGATACAAGTCTATAAAAACATGAAATAAACAAACTCTGTACTGTTTATATGACACAAATAAGTATAATATAGAATAAGCAAATATTGTACCATATATTTATATGAAATAAGTCTATGAAAAATTAGCATAAATAAATCATGTGCCAATTATTTACATGATACAAGAAAGTATAAAATAGAATAGTCAAATTTTTTTCGCATTTTCATATATTATAAGTCTATAAAACCTTAAAAGAAATAAATTATGTGACGTGATTTACATGACATAAATTACTATAACATAAAATAAATAAATATTATATCATATATTTGTATCAAATAAGTTTATGAAAACTTGAAATTAATAAATCATGTACTAATTATTTTTATAGTATAATGAAAAACTTTATTTTATATATTTATATTGTATAATTTTATAGAAATTTAAAAATAAATAAAATAGGCTTAAAGACTATTTTACTCCCTCAACTTTTTAAAAAGGTTCAATGAAGAACAAAATTAACTTTCAGTCCTAGTTAATCTAAATCTTTTATGATTTGGCTTATTTAAGGCCAAATGGACAAATGAATTGAGATCATGCCCCTGTTGTGAGATGTAATTTGTTCTCAAGTAAGTCTAATTCAAAAAGTATTGGACTAATTAGGATAGGGGGTTAATTTTGTCTTGAATTGAAACTTTTTAAAAGGTTATGGGAGCAAATTAGGCTTTAAGCCAAATAAAATATGGACCTTACAGTAACTATAATGCCTTCTATTGGCAATTTTATTTAAATTATTTCTTTGATTTCCTTTCATCTTAACATCCTGAACGAATTTACATAAAATATGTGGATCCTGAATTAATTTACTATTTATATATAAGCCGTCATATTTAACAGGCTAACTATATATATATATTTTTATATATCTGTAATTTATGCTGTCTATATGAGGTTGACCACATTTTCATATCTATGTTTTCTAATATAATAATATATCTAATGAATCTTCAACTTAATGTTTATTAATAATTCTACAAAATTAATTTTTATCCACTTATATTAAGGTCAACCTATCTTTAGATAAATATTTGTAAATTCTTTGTATTTTCTTTACAAATAAAAAATCATTAAAAACAGTAACACAAATATAAAAGAACTAGTGATGAATCAAATTAACAAAAAAGTAAAAGAATTATGTGAGAATTTCAAACTATTAATGAATATAAAATTATTAATATTCATTTTTTATATATGTAATTTATTATTTCCATACGAGATTGACCACCTTTTTCATATCTTTGTTTTCTAATATAACAATCTATCTAATGAATGTTTAATGTAATGTTATTAATAATTCTAGAAAATTAATTTTTACCCACTTATATTAATGTCAACCTATCTTTGGATAGATGTTTGTAAATTATTTTTATTTTATTCACAAATATAAAATATTAAAAACAGTAACACAAATATAGAAGAACTTGTGATAAACCAAAAATTAATAAAGAATTAAAAGAATTATGTCAGAACTATATACCATTAATGAATATATAATTATTAATATTCATTTTTTTTATATATGCAATTTATTATATCTATATAAGGTTGACCACATTTTCCATATCTCTATTTTCTAATATAACTGTTTATCTAATGAATGTTCAACGTAATATTATTAATAATTCTAAAAAAATTAATTTTTACCTATTTATGTCAAGATCAACCTGTCTTTAGATTTTTATTTTATTCACAAATAGAAAATTATTAAAAACAGTAACGCAAATATGGAAAAACTAGTGATGAATCAAAAATTGATAAAAAAAATTAAAGAATTATGTGAGAACTCTAAATTATTAGTGAATATAAAATTATTAATATTTTTCTACTATAATTCTCAAAGCAAAAGCAGTGAATTCAAATATATAAATTTGAGAGATGATGACATCATCTAAATCTAATCATGAACCAAACAATATTATAAACAATGAAAAAAATTTGAAAATTCTAACTTAAAAAAAATAAAAAAAATTATGTCAAAGTGAAGTAAAGTGAATTCCTAGAACACAAAAAAGACGTTGCTTTATTCTTTTTTTTTTTTTGGAAAAGGGGGAGGGGAAACACCCACTAAACAAGCAAAACAAGAAAAATTTTAAACAGCAGCAGCAGCTCTACGATGAACCCATCTAGGCCAAGCCACTCCAGTTCTGTCCTCTTCTAACAACTCGTTCATGCCTTCAATAGGATGATGGATGACAAAGGGACCCTGGGCAAAAAGGAGAGCCTTCATTGCCATGAAATTAGCAGCTCTCTAAACACATGTTTGACATGCACATCCCAATCCTGTCCAATGAGGCGTCTGCTTTATTCTTTGGGATTTTGAAAACGAAGAAGAAGATGATGAGTTTTAAAGAAAGGACAGAGAAGATGAGTTACAGATGACTGCAACTTGTGTTTTACGGTTTTACAGCTTTTTTTAAAAAAAATTATATTTGACAACATAGAGTTTTACAGTTTTACAGTTTTTTTTTTAAAAAAAAAAAAATTTAAATTTGAGAGCATGGATACCCTTAAGGCCTTGAGAACCAGCATCTTTCAACCCATAGGAGTTTCGAACTTGCCAAAAATCATATATAGATTTGTTAGTTATTCAAAACCAACCCGATTTTTCCTTCATGAGCCAAAATTTCACTAAAGTTGCCTAGAACAGCCTAAGGAAGATTGCACTGAGGAGGTAGCTGAGCCAATACATTCCAAAACTTTCAATTCATCAGATGGATGTGAATAGCCATTAAAATGTATACACTTGCAGTAGCATTGTCTGTCCTAACCCAATATAGACGTTACTTTGTTTCATCATTAGTGCACACTCTCCATGATTCAAGCTTCTCTGTAATAATCCATAGCATCTTTGAGTATGTTTAATATGGATGCTTGTCGACATCGGTTGAAGTTAATATATTTTAGGGATGAATTATTTCGTCCATTTGAGTCTATTGATCGAACATAATGACTAGTCAAATTATCATTTGTGTTTATTTACTCATATGGTTGGGTTGCTTTCTAGTTTCAATTCTCATACCAAAATCTATTTGCCAATTGAAAAGTTAAAAATTCTGTTTGAGACAAAAGTTTATCAATTGTCAAGTTATTTATCTGACAGGACATCAAACAAGACTATTATTAATTTATGATGTAAAACTCTCTAATTGAAAAATGACTATAAATAAAACTCTCTAATTGAAAAATGACTATAAATGAAAATAAAAAATGATTAAAAGAAACTATAAAACAGGCAATTCAAAAATAAAATAAATAGTTTTCATTCATTATTGTCTATTTTAAAAAATAAATATTATGTATTTAATGACATATTTATAATGAATATTTTAATTCAATTAATATCTATAAATATAATTTAAATAATACATTTGATATAGCCAACAACATAGGATTATTGATTAGTTTTATTTAATAGTTAGTTTGATGCTAATGCTAAAAATTTCCAAAGTCTTTTTTGTTGTTCCTTGGCACCAAAAAGGAGGCGGGTTGAATTGGTGTATAAAAATTTAAAAGACAAAGAAGAGGGGAAGAAGAATGAGTAGAATTGAGACAACGATTTATAATGGTTCGGGTATAATCGACCATACGTCCACTCATCAATCTATCAATTAGGTACTTCACTATCTCAAGGTGTTTTCAAGCTCACACCCAACTTGTACAATTTGTGTTTTGATGGCTCACTCACAACCTTACAACAATGTATTTTAAGGCTAACACACAACCTCACTCAAATGTTTCACTAGGCTCACACTTAAACCTTTGGTGAAGTGTTTTTACAGGCTAACAATACAACTTTACAGTTTAGTGTTTAATGCTCACACCTAACATTAACAATTTCATAAAGAAAATTGAAGAAAATGAGAAGCAAAGATTGAGAGCTTTAATTACTTGTAATAAATTTCTTAACAACCTTATTCATGACTGTTTGGTGGAGTATTTATAACCAAACTTCACCAAAGAGATGTTGCATACCATAGCTCATCAAATATTTGGGACATGTTTGACAAATTCTGTATTAAATGCTTAACAGTATCAATTCGCGATTGCTACTACATATTAGCGGTCGCGAAATCCAAATTTTTGAAGGAAAATCTCATTTGTGTCTAACGATTAGTCCACATGGCAACTTCTGATTAGTTTACTAGGAAAATATAGTCGTTGCTCTTTTACCTACTTTCAAAGGTCGCGCTCACGAGCTTTTTTGTACA
>CATIWR010216293.1:0-20256 GCA_949677035.1 Omphalea diandra
TAATTACTCCATAATTCTTACTAACCATGCATGATTAACATGTCATGAGATGTTAATTCCAGTTGAGAAGAAGATAAATTTACTTACCTACTGTCCCATAATTGAAAAACCCTAGGCAGCTCACTCTTCTCTCTCTCTCTCTTCTTCTTCTTCTTCTTCTTCTTCTTCCTCTTCCTTTCTTTCTTCTTCCTTTGCTCTCTCTTTGTTTCTGGTATAACCCACGTTTTTCCCTCAAAATCTGACCCTAATTGTCATATTATAGTAGATAATATAATTGGGTTTCATTTCCTATTGGTTCAAAGTTCATTTTCCTCTTTTAGTCCCTCTTCTTCACTCTTTAAACACCTTCATCCATCTTTTAATCCCTAAATGCTCCTTATACTCTTAATTAAGCTCTATAACACCATTATTTATGATGCTATAACATGCCCACAACATAAGACAATTGACCATGTAACTATACAAACATTACATATATTTTCTAGTATCCCAATTACAACAGTGCAAATGTCATTGTCGTGTTTTCTCCAAATTCACATGCCTAAATGCTTATTTATCAAATGCATATATTTAAATATTACGTAATTTAAAATGTATATGATTTGATTTGAGGATGTTACATTTAGCCTGCTAACAATCATCCAATTTGTGACTTAGTCTATTTACTAATTTGAGAGTAAGCCATTAAAGTGAACCATAAGTTGATATGAAGATTTTGGCAAAACTTTTTAAATTTGTCATAGTCAAATTACTTGCCATTATTAGTGATGTGTATGGGAAATGTTGAACCTACACATTACCTTTTTTAGAAGAAATTCTTGATTTTCTTATCAATGATAATGGCAATTCCCTCAACTTTCATCCACTTAATGAAATGATCGATGGTGATGATAATGAATCTTGTTGGACTAGATTAGTCAAACCTATGTCATGAACCTCTTTTGTTCTTGACAATAGAGATTGATCAGTGCTAATGTTCTTATTAAGTGTTGTTTTATAGTTTATAAGATAGTTTTTTCATTGGAATTTGATGGAAATTAAAATCTCCAACCTTGAGAAGGTCATCAAATTTGTGGTTTACATCTTATAAATCGCAACCGCGAATCAGCTATAAGGATGGATGGAGCTAGGCTAGAGGAATTTGCGAGCAAATTCGAAGTCGTGACTTAGCCAAAGGAAATAAGGTTGAGTCATAGAGAAATTTGTGATGGCTATCGCATCCTGTGTAGTGATCGCAAATTTCATAGTCACAAATGAGGGAACTAAAGCCACAATCACAACATGCCAAGTGTCATTCACCAAACAAAGGAATTCATGGTTTCAGTCGCATCCAAGACAAAGTGAACTCACGACTGAACTCATGATTATGACTTTTAGAAGTTGGTAGAACACAACTGTTACATTTCTTGAATAACTAATGGATGAATGACACATGGACTAGCCGTTAGACACAAAATGAGGTTCTTTGTCGCAATTTTCAGCTCCTCAATACAAATTAGAAATTCGCAATCGCAAAGTGACAGTAGCGACCATGGCTTTTACCTGATAACCATTTAATGCAAAATCTGTCTAGCACAACTTAGAGATTTAGGGATAGTTTTAGAGTGACGTCTATTTGGTGGATGTGGGCTATAAATACTCCACCAAACTGATGTAAATGCAAGAAAATTCAATTCATTATAACTAACCTCTTGCCAATTTGCTACTCATTCTTTTACTCTTCTTTAATGTATTATTGATTGTTTGGTGTGAGCAATAAACACCATTTTAAGTAGGTTCAGAGTTATCCTAGATTCTAAAACTCTTACAAGAGGTTAAAGTGTAAGCATATGCAAAACACTTGTGAGAGGATTTTTATGTGAGCCTAGAAAACACAAGTTATAAAGGCTTTTATGTAAGCCATAAAACATAAGTTGTATAAGTTTGATGTGAGCTTGAAAACACCAGTTGTGTTGGGTGAAATATCCAATTGTGTTGAATTAAGGAGTGGACGTAGGGTTTGTTAAGACTCAAACCACTATAAACCTTTGTGTTGATTCTTCTCATCTCTTTCTTTACTTTATAAACACATAAACCTTCTTTTAATTTTAAAATAAGCCATCAATTCAACCCCCTTTCGTAGTGCCTTAGGCTAACAAGTGGTATCAGAGCCAAGTCTCACTAAAAAGCTTAATTGTGTGAGTAAAAATCATGATGTAAGAAGGAATCCACACTTGCCTCAAGCCTTATTTCAATGGAGCAAACTATACTCATTATAAGTATAAAAGTATAGGATGGAAATCTATCTAGATATTGATGTTGTAAACCTCTGAGATATTATTGCAAAGGAGTGGAAGCCACCTACCAAAGTGGTGGATGGAAGTGAGGAGTTAATCCCTAGAGAAGAGTGGGTTGAAACGTATATAAAATCCAATGGTAGAAATAAAAGAGCCATGACAATCCTTCTAAGTTCTCTCTCAATAGAAAAAATTGGAAGGGTCTAACATTGCCTTATTGCTCATGGTATTTTGAAGGCTTTAGATAACTACCATGAGGGCACTACCTTGGTGAACCAGCAGACTTGAAATGTACGTGATGGAGTGGGAGCTATTCATGATGAAAGAGGAAGAAAGCATAATAGATATGACAAATCAACTCTTTGCTATTTTCACCATCATGAAGAAGTTTGGGAGGGTTCTCCCCATCTATGAGGTAAATTCTAAAATTCTAAAATCTTTACCTTTTGAAAAATTTGGTGCAAGAGTGTGTAGTATCCAAAAGTCCAACCTAGAGATAGGGAAAGTGCCAATAGATGTCTTAATAGGCAAACTCTTGACTCATAAGTTAGCCTTAAAGAAAGATGAAAAAATAAGGACAATGAGAGGTCAAGGAGAAAAATCTAAAAAACTAGACAGAAAGACCTTGGCACTCAAGTCTTCATCAATGGAGAAGGAAGTAGAAATAGCCTCAAGTGAAGAGGAGAGTGACAAGGAGGAGGAGGAACTTGCAATGCTTTCTAGAAGAACTAAGGAGTTGATTAGAAAAAGAAAAGAAAAAAGGAACTTTAAGAAAGCATTTCTAACTCCTAAAGAAAGATCAAATGATGTCACTTGCTATGAATGTGGCAAGCAAGGCCACATCAAATATGATTACCCCAAGTTGAAGAAGAAGAAGAAGAAAGGGGACAAAGAAAAAAGAAAGAGCTTCAAAGTCACTTGGGATGATAGCTTAAGTGAAAAAGATGAAGAGGAGGAGGTTGCAAACCTATGCTTCATGGCTCAAAAGGATTCATCCAATGAGGTAAGCTCTTCATCTCACTTTTATTTTGAATTTGATGAACTAGATGATGTAGATGATGAGCTTTTAGAAGCTCTTACCATGAAATGTGACAAATATAAGTTACAAATGAAAACTTACAAGAAGAAGTGTGTTAAATTAGAGGATAAATTCAAATCCCTAAATAGTCTTATAAGCGAATTGAGGGCTTCAAATGAAGAACTGAAGAAATCTTTGGAAATTCTTTCTAAATCATCTTCATCTCTAGTTTCATTAAAAAAAAGGAATGACTCTTTGAAAGGAGAAGTCATTAAGCTTAGAAACTCTATTGTATTATAAAGACCTCCCTTGATTAGGCATGATCTAGGCTTAAATGGAGCCTCTTCTTTTACTCCCTCACTCACAACATTCATTAAGGTCTCAACACCTCAAACTTCAAGTATTGAGGTTATTAGAAAGAAAAGGCTCAAAGCACTAAACCCCCATTGCCTAAGGGCAAGGGAAAAGTGCAACAAGCCTTCAACCTATTTCTAAGAAGGCCAACCATACATACATGTACAATAAAAGGCATGTTCACTCAAACACATATAGAAAATCAAATCTTATACCCATTCATACATGTTCATCCCCACACACACATCATGTCGGTATGAGGAAATCCCCCACTCATGCCAAAGCAATGCGTAGGAGAAAGACATGTAAGTCTAAACATTATTGCATGAGGTATGGACACATAAATGTTTATTGTTACATTAAGAAGGCACACCTCAAATTGGAGGATCCTTTAAATTCTAACCCTCTTATACCTAAGTATACTTGGGTACCAAAGCAAAAATGATTTATTTGTGTTATGTAAGGGTGTTTGGCAGCCACCAATGTAGCAAATGATTGGCATATGGATAGTGGATGCTTAAAGTACGTGATGAGTAATATGAAGCTATTCATGGCCCTAAAGGAAAAGGAAGGTGACATTGTCACATTTGGAAACAATGCCAAGGATAAGGTAATTGGCATTGGGACCATTGGTAAGAATGACTATTCTTTAATTAATGATGTTTTACTTGTTGATGACTTGCAACATAATTTGCTTAGTGTAAGTCAATTATGTGACAAAAGTAATAAAGTCACCTTTGACCTTAGAGAATGTTGAATTGCCACTTTGGTGGATTAAAAGGTAGTTTTCAAGCGTGAAAGGAAAGATAATACCTATCTAATTGACTTAGACAATTTGCCTAACCAATCTTTTAAGTGTCTTGTGTCTCTTAGTAATGAAGCTTGGCTATGACATAGAATACTTGGACATGGTAGCATGAAGCTCTTACAAAGCTTATCAAAAGGAAAGCTAGTGGAAGGTCTTCCAAAGCTAAAGTTTTCTAGAGACAATACATGTGGTCCTTGCCAAAATGGGGAAGCAACATCAATCTTCCTTTAAAGCAAAGAATATTGTAAGTACATCTAGACCTCTTCAATTAATTCGTATGGACTTGATAGGAATTACTAGGAGTGCTAGCTTAGGTGGGAAACATTATACACTAGTCCTAGTTGATGATTACTCTAGGTTTACTTGGATTTCCTTTCTAGCTCATAAGCATGATACTTTTGATGCTTTTAAAAGTTTTGAAAAAAAGGATTCAAAATGAAAGGGTTTACTTCATTTCCTCCATAAGAAGTGACCATGGAAAGAATTTCAAAATGAGTCTTTTAAATCTTATTGCTTAGAGAATATGATTCTCTATAATTTTTCAACACCTAGAACACTACAACAAAATAGTGTTGTAGAGAGGAAAAATAAGACATAAGTAGAGATAGCTAGAACTATGCTCAATGAGTATTCTTTGCCATATTACTTTTGGGCCGAAGTTATCAATACTTTGTGTTAGATTGCAAATCGAGTTTTTAAAAGACCCATTCTCAATAAAATTTCTTATGAGCTATGGAATGGTAGAAAGCCTAAGATATCATACCTAAGAGTATTTGGATGCAAGTGCTATATATTGAATACCAAGGATAATCTTGAAAAATTTGACTCAAAAACTAACGAGGGTATATTCTTAGGTTATTCCACCACAACAAGGCCTATAGTATCTCTAATAAGAGTTTAATGGTTGTTGAAGAGTTTATGAATGTTGTATTTGATGAATCTAGTAAGCTTGATCTTGGGAAATGTTCTTTTATTGATGATCTTATAGGTGACTATGAGAAATTGGAATTCGAGCACACTACAAGAGAGGAAGACAAGGATAATTATGAGGATAATACATCATGAGTAGATAAGGAACAATGACATAATAAGAAGAATTACCAAGTCAAGATCTACCCAAGGATTGGAGATTCTTCAAGCATCACCCCAAAGACTTAATTATTAGTGATACTTCAAAGGGTGTAAATACTAGATCTCAACTTAACTTTTTAGATAATAATCTTGCCATTATTTCTCAATTTGAGCTAAAATCTATTGATGAGGCTCTTGATAATGAGAGTTAGGTGATTGCTATGCAAGAGGAACTCAACTAATTTGAGAGAAATAATGTGTGGGAACTTGTTCTTAGGCCTAAGGAACTCCTAATTGTAGGTTGTAAATAGGTTTTTAAGAACAAACTCCTAATTGTAGGTTGTAAATAGGTTTTTAAGAACATGTTAGATGAGCAAGGATTCATCACTAGGAATAAGGCTAGATTCTTTGCAAAAGGTTACAACCAAGAGGAAGGCATAAACTATGATGAAACCTATACCCCCGTAGCAAGGTTAGAGGCCATTAGGATTCTTTTAGCATATGCATGTCATATGAACTTTAAACTTTTTCAAATGGATGTCAAGAGTGCTTTTCTAAATGGTATCATTAAGGAAGAAGTTTATGTTGAACAACCTTCTAGTTTTGAATCACATAGTTTTCCAAATTATGTTTTTAAATTGAATAGAGCCTTATATGGTTTGAAACAAGCTCCAAGAGCTTGCTATGAAAGGCTTAGTTCTTTTCTTTTGAAAAATGATTTTGAAAAGGGAAAGGTTGACATAACTTTGTTTGAAAAAAGGCATAATCATGATACACTAATAGTACAAATTTATGTTAATGATATCATTTTTTATGCTACTAATGAATCTTTATGTGAGGATTTTACTAAATGTATGACTGGGGAATTAAAGATTAGCATGATGGACAAACTCAAGTTTTTCCTTGGTTTACAAATCAAGCAAACCAAAGAAGGGATCTTCATCAACCAAGCCAAATACATAGAGGACATTCTCAAGAAATTTGGCATGGATAGATGTAAAGTAGCAAAAACACCCATGAGTGCTACCATCAAATTAGACAAGGACGAATCGGGTCAGACTGTTGATGAGAAGAGATATTGAGATATGATAGGTTCTCTACTTTATCTTACCGCTTCTGGACTTGATATAATGTTTTGTGTATGCATATGTGCTAGATTTCAATCTTGTCCCAAATAATCTCATTTGAATGTTGTCAAAAGAATTTTTAAATATTTACATGGCACATTGTATTTAGAGTTGTGGTATCCTAAAGATTCTTAGTCTCATAGGTTACTTAGATGCAGATTATGTTAGTAGTCTTTTAGATAGGAAGAACACTTTTAGAACTTGCCAATTTATAAGAGAATGTTTAGTGTCTTGGTTTAGCAAGAAGCAAGTTTCAGTTGCCTTAATATGTAGCTACAAGTTGTTGTTGTACCCAAGTCCTTTAGATGAAACAACAATTAAAGGATTATGGCAAAATTATTGATCACATTCTTATCAAATGTGACAACACTAATGTAATAAATCTTTCTATGAATCCCATCTAACTCTTTAGGAGCAAATATATAGACATTAGGCATCACTTTCTTAGAGATCATATCCAAAATGGTGATGTTGTGTTAGAATTTATAGACACAAATCATCAATTTGCTGACATTTTCACTAAACCTCTTAATGAAAAAAGTTAAACTTCATTAAGAGAGAGTTAGGAATGCTCAATGGAAGCTCTCTAAAGTAAAAAATTAGATCATTCTAATATGTTGCATCATTCCATGATGAATAATTGTCTTGTATGAGGTATGTGATGTTTATTCCTTTAAGATGCCTAATTTTATGTGTGATTATGCTTTTCAATGCCAACTTACATGAATTAAACATCAAAATATCAAAACGGATCATAGTTTTCAATGTCAAGTCTTAAAATTTCCTAGTTATCTTTTTGCCTTGTAATTCATGGTCGTTATTCCGTGGTTTTACCATACATTTAAGTGATTTGATTGCCAACCGATTGCACTCCTTCACTTAATTCATTTCTTATCATTTTTAGTCATTTTTACACCTTTTCTTTGCCTATATAAACCCTTCAAACAATATTTTTACTCATTCCTACCAAATATCTTCATCTTTCTTTTTCCTTAATCTCAAAACTTATAAATCTTTCTTCATTCTCCAATGGCCCCCCAAGAAAGCTTAAAGAGTAGAGAAGGGAAAGGCAGTGGCTTAGACTTTTGAACCCCCCAGCTCCACACTAGATGAAAGGGATTATAAAAGAAGAGAAGGATCATTATAAGGTGAGTGCCTCTAAGATCATCCTATTAAACAAAATCCTTTCTACTTTTCTTCTTGAGTCATTGGGAATTAAAGATGAAATCCATGTATTTCTCTCTAACATGGGGTGGAAAGAATTCATATTTTATGATGAGCCCAAATATGAAGAAATCGTGCGAGAATTCATGTGTGCTATGACTTTAAGTTGGAGAGCAGAATCTAATACCGACCAATATGGATTAGAATTTCATGCTTTTGGACACCTTTTTTTCATCACTTTTGAACAATTGTCCAATCTTTTCAATCTTCAAGTCGGAGATGACATTCCATTCATCATTTTTGCTCTTGATGTCATTTATTCCTAGTTTTGGTTTGAAGTTTCCATCAAGACCAAACATGACCCTAAAACCTCCTTAGCTAAGTACATCTGAACCC
Source organism: Omphalea diandra (assembly GCA_949677035.1). Taxonomy (NCBI): domain Eukaryota; kingdom Viridiplantae; phylum Streptophyta; class Magnoliopsida; order Malpighiales; family Euphorbiaceae; genus Omphalea; species Omphalea diandra. The sequence continues at coordinate 8,215 of CATIWR010216293.1, forward strand.
CTACTTTTTTGGCTACTTCATCGTATCATCACCTTCTCTGTTAATGTAAGAGGGGATGGAAACAAAAAGGTGTCCCAAAAGGATCTTGCTTTCCTTTTATACCTTATAAAAAATAAGCCTATACAAATTGGTTGTTATTTTGTGGATTAACTAATTCACATGAGCACCAAACCAAAGAGTCAGTTTCTTCTCCATTTTCATGTAACTACCATCTACTAATATGTTGGTGCTTTTAATGAGGAAAATGAAAAATTCCTCACTAAGAAGCTTCTTCCCTCTCAAAATTTTTTGGACCTCACTTACCTCATCAATGCAAGAGCTATTCACCCTAATTCTAATACTTATACTTTGGGTGCTTTTAGAGCAAAAAAGTTAGAAACATCCCAAGCCTCCAACAGAAAAAGGCTTGTCATTGAAGAAGGAGAACAACCAGTCCCACCTCTTTAACCCAAACCTAAGTCCAAAATCTCTCTTGCCACCATCAACAAAAAATTGGATAAGGTGATGAGGATGCTCAAGAGAAGATTTCTCCTCCTTTCCTATCTACATAGTGACTTGGTGGACTTATAAGAGAAAGTAGGTGCTCCTCCTTACCATCTTTTAGATTTTAAGGATTGGGAGGACACACTGGAAGATAAGGACAATCAGGAGGTTGAGACAGCTGATGAAGCTGAGGGAGGAGGAGATAATGAATAAAAAGACGATTATGGAGATGATGATAGTTCTCCTATCATTTAGTTGTCTTTAGAATTTCTGTTTCCTTTTTCTTTGTTCTATTTTTAATTTCTTGATGTAAACACTATTGATCCCATAATTTATACATAAATAAAAGTGTTTGATTTCCAATTCTTTGTCTCATATGCTAAGTGATTGCAATTTGTTATGTTATGTTTTGTGATTGTAACTCTTATACTTATATGAGTTATTATTTGCTCTTATGATCTCTTTATCTCACCTTTATGCTTTTTATTTACTCTTTCATATTTACCCTCTTTATGATATTGCCAAAGGGAGAGAGAGAAGTATGAAGAGAAAATAAGTAATGTACTTAAGAAAAGCATAAGTTGAGGGGGAGCAATTTTCTTTTCAAACTTATAATACTTAAAATTTTTTCTTTAATCATTCTTTAAGTATTCATTGATCATTTCATCATTAACCATCCCAACTTCACAACTCATGCATTTTTTTTTCCTTAAGATCAATCTAAATTGTCAAAATGAAAAAGGGGGAGATTGTTGGACTAGGTTGGTTAAACCTAAGTCATGAACCTCTTTTAATCTTGACAATAGAGATTGATTAGTGTTAATGTTCTCATTAAGTGTTGTTTTGCAGTTTATAAGATAGTTTTTTCATTAAAGTTGGATAAAAAGCAAAAACTTGGATAAAAAGCAAAATCTCCAACCTTGAGGAGGTCATCCAAATTTGTTGTTTGTATCCTCTAAATTGCGATAACGAATTAACAATAAAGATGGATGGAGCTACGCTAGAGGAATTTGTGGGTAAATTCACAGATATGACTTAGTTGAAGGAATAAGGTTGAGTCACAGAGGAATTCGTGGTGGCCATAGCATTTTGTGTTGCGACCGCAAATTTCATAGTGACAAAAGAGGGAACTAAAGCCACAACCATAACACACCAAGTGTCCAAGGCGACCGTTGGATATCAAGAATCGTGAAGACGAACAACTGGTCATGACCATGACTTAAGAAGTTATAATTTCCTCATTAAACAGAGGAATTCATAATTTTAGTCATGCCCAAGACAAAGTGAACTTGCGATTGCGACTTTTGAGAAGTTAGTAGAACACAACTACTACATTTTTTGAACAACCAATGGATGAATGACACGTGGACTATCGTTAGACACAAAATGAGATTATCTGCCATAATTTTTGGCTCCTCAATGCTAATTGAAAATTCATGACCACGAAGTGATAATAACCACCACAACTTTTACCTGACAAGTATTTAATGCAAAATCTACCTAGCACAACTTAGAGATTTGGGGATAGTTTTAGAGTAACATTTATTTGGTAAATGTGGGCTATGAATACTCCACCAAACTGATGTAAATGCAAGAGAATTCCATTCATTATAACCAAACTCTTACCAATTTGCTACTCATTCTTTTGCTTTTCTTTAATGTGTTATTGATTGTTTGGTATGGGCAATAAAAACCATTATAAGTAGGTTGAGAGTTAGTTTCGATTCTAAAACTCTTGTAAAATGTTAAAGCGTGAGCTTATGCAAAACACTTGTGATAGGGTTTTTGTATGAGACTAGAAAACACAAGTTGTAAAGGTTTTTATGTGAGCCATAAAACAGAAGTTGTATAAGTTTGGTGTGAGCTTGAAAACACTAGTTTAGTTGAGTGAAATACCCAATTGTGTAGAATTGGGGAGTGGATATAGGGTTTGTTAATACCCGAACCACTATAAACCTTTGTGTTGATTCTTCTCACCTTCTTTTTCACTTCCTAAACACATAAACCTTCTTTTAATTTTAAAATAAGCCACCAATTCAACCCCCCTTCTTGGTGCCCTAGGCCAACAAATCTTTTTTATCTGACAGCTTAGAGAAATTATCCTAGTGTATTCATTCCCCATGGCAAACAACCCAGGGTTTATTATGCTTATCTATTGAAAAATTGGGATTTTAGTGATTCTATTATATTTTTGGCATTTTTGCAAGTACATACCAATTCTTCATCATCTTTTTTCATGGTGGGCTAATAGAACCCTTATAAAAGAGCTCTTTTGGCTATGACATGTGTTCTTTCATGAAATGCCTTCATGCATTTTCTAAAGAACATAATTACCTTTTTCTCAAGAAATGTGCTTCATCCATGGGTGAGTTAAGGATGTTTGGTATAGGGATCCATCATGATAAACATATCATGTTACTTTTTCTACATGGTTGTTGTCCTTTATTGAGGTATTAGATGATCAACCTTATCCAATTGTCCGATTCTAAGATGTTCATGGCTTTTTACTGATAAATATTGTTCGTTGTTTCTCTTCATTGAGTTAGAGATTTTAAAACATGGCTTTTTTTCTATTGTTGCCTTGGCTAGTGTATCTATTTTTCTTATTCTCTTATTGAGGGATTCAATTAATCTTTCATGTTTTGTCATTATAATTAATATTGTCTAATAATTACTGGCATTGCTTTAAATTTTTGGCCAATTATTTCTTTATCTGGTAGTCCCTCGTGATCTGACTGACAATGAGCATTAAATCATCAAATATGTGCAACTATTCTTTTTAAACCTCTAAAGTTAGATCAAGTCTAGTGATAAGAGATTTGTACTCTATGACATCATTAATAACATTGAATTATAAAGTAAAGGCATAAATAATTTTTACTTTACCTAGACCTTGGCGAATGATCTTGGCCTCTACTCCATTTTATTTGAGGCTCCATCCATATGCATCATCTAAGCTTATTATGGTTTGGCTTGGGGTTTATCCTCACATATCATTTATATAATAAATTTTGCTAATGTTTTGTTCATTAAGGTAAGTTTGAGGTTTGAACTTGATCTCGTGTTCACTTAATTGGAAAGCCTAATGCATTAATTACCTAGAAGTTTTTAATCTCTATAAAGCTTTGTATAATGACTAGTTGTTTGGACTATAATTGTATGTAGTTGAAAATAGGGTTTAAGCATTCCTGTTGAAGCTACTAATGCCTTGGCTAGTTTTTTCAACTTAACGTATCAAAGTTTTGCTTCCTCATAACACATGACTGGTATAGTACACTAGTTATTATTCCACTTCTACTACTGAAATAAGGACATGTGTCATGGTCTCATCTTTTATAATGAGGTAAATATATAAGGTTTCTTTAGCTTTGGGTCTGCATAGTGAGGAAGTAATGTTGATAAATTTTTTTAAAATTGTCGAATGCAACTTGTCAATCTTCCAACCATTTGAAATGTTTTAAATTGTGAGACTTTCATGAAATAAAAATCACTTTTTAACTAAACAAGTAATAAAAATGACCTAAGTAATTTTTTCATTTAATTTTTATACTTCATTAATGGTTCAAGGAGTCTTTATGTCTATAATTGCTTAGATTTTTTTAGGTTTCTTTAATACCTTATTTATATATCAATTAGCCAAGGAATTTCTCTACTTTGATTCTAAATGTGCACTTGTTTGGGTTTAACTTCATGCCATACCTATTAACAACATCAAACACCTCTTGTATATCATATATGCATGGGATTCATTAGTTTTGCTTTCACAATCTAATCATCTACATATACTTCTACAAATTTGCTAATATTATCTTTGACTTAAGTAGCTCCTGTGTTCTTGAGTTCGAATGACATTTTGGTATAATAAAATGCCCCTTATTATGTTATGAAAGATGTTTTGTCTTTGTCATCTGGATGTATTAGGATTTGATAGTATCCTTACGTAGCATCTATAAAGTTATACCTTTGAAAATAAGCTATATAATCAGCTAGTCGTTTAATGTTTGATAAGGGATTATCATTCTACGAGCATGCTTGATTTAAATCGATGAAGTCCATACACATCCTTTATTTTTTGTTTGGTTTCCTAACCAACATAACATTAGCCATCCAATTATGGTAAGTTACTGCTTGTATAAATTTTGCATCCTTAAGTCTATCTACTTCATCTCTGATGGCCCGTTTTCTTTCAAGAGCGAATCATCGCTTCTTTTAGATGATTAGTTTCACCTTCAAATCCAAGTTGAGTCAATGGCAAACTACTGATGAGTATATTTCGAATCTCTTTTGGCTTAGAGGTGAATGCTTCAACATTCTTCTTAATTACTTCTACTATTCAGTTAGTCACCTGTTGACTTAAATATGTGCCTATCTTAAATTTTTTGTCAATAGGAATAATAAGTTCTATTAACTCACACACTAGTTCAAATTGTTCTCTATGTTCAAGATCTAAGGAGAAGATCTTTGCAATAAGAAAGAATTTTTCTTTTTCAATAGCTATGCTATAACATTTGTTAGACTAGGATGGTTAATCCTAAGTCTAGAACCTCTTTTGATCTTGACAAAGTAGATTGATCATCACTAATATTTCAAATAAGTATTGATTTTGCAAAAATAAATAAATCTGTCAAGAAGAAATGAAAGGAGTTTATAATCTCCAAAGTGACATGCAAATGGCGATCGCAATCTAATATTCGCGACAACGACTCATGTTAAGGCATGCTAAAATTCAAGCAGGCGAAATCGTGGAGCCATTCTTAGCTGCGACCCTTGGAAAAGAAGAAGCCAAAAAGTGTCAGACGAATTCGCGGTGAAAGTCATGCCTTAGTCGCGATCACGAATTTCAAAGTAATTCAAAAGGGAAGCCAGTCCACAACCATAGCTTGACAAGTGTCCCAGAAGACTGTTGGAAGTCAAATTTCACGGAGGCATCTTGTTGGTAGCGACCGCGAATCCTATGGAAGAAAGATGACCACTTTGGCAGATGGATTCGCATCCTCTATCGCGACCTGTGCAAGAAAACTCGCGACCGTGACTTTTAAAAGTAGGTAAAAGACAACGACTATATTTTCCTAGTGAACTAATAAGAAGTTGCCACGTGGACTAGTCGTTAGACACAAACGGGGTTTCCCTTGAAGAATTTGGATTTTGTGACCACGAAATGTAGTAGCGACCGCGATTACATCCTGACAAGCATTTAATGCAAAATCTATCAAACATGTCTCAAAGATTTGATAAGCTATGATCTGCAATGTCTCTTTAATGAAGTTTGGCTATAAATACACCACCAAATAGCCATGAATAAGGTTGCTAAGGAATTTATTACAGTGATTAAAGTTTTCAATCTTTGTTAATCATTTTCTTCATATTCTTTATGAAGGTGTGAGCATTAAACACCAAGTTATGAGGTTTCGTGTTAGCCTAAAAACATATTGTTGTAAGGTTATGTGTTAGCCATCAAAATACAAGTTGTATAAGTTAGGTGTGAGCTTGAAAACACCATTGAGATAGTGAAATACCCAATTGATTAATTGGGGAGTGGACGTAGGGTCAAATATATCCGAACCACTACAAATTGGTTGTCTCTCTGCTACTATTTCTTCTCCCCTTTAATCCTTGTTGTTGAAATTTTTATTCACCAATTCAACCCCCCTTCTTGGTGCTTAGGGACAACACTACTTTATGCATTACTGCAGGACATCAAATCTGAAATATGCTGAGATCATTGACAGATAACACTAACAAGAAACTACTTCATGATACATAGATAATACTGTAGTTGTAGTGGTATATAGTAATAATCAAGAGTGGAAGTACTGGCTGTGTTAGTAAGGGATATTAGCTCAAATGATGAGAGAGTGTTATTTTCTTATGATATTGAGTTCAAATCTATTGAAAGACTTTAGACAGATAATTTTACATGAATTTGCACTGATTAAAAATACAATGAATAAAAAATAAGAAATCTTTTTACTTGAAAATCAAATAAAACAAAAAGTACTTGTGCATATGGAACCTTTTTTATCATGTGCAAATTGTAAACTTCTCCATCAATAAATTATAGATAAGACATGAGAGTACGCATACAGTTGATAAATGAGGAATTTTCACCAAATAGGCAAACACATGATAGTTAAGTGCACAAGTGAAAATTTTAGGTAAGAAGGGGGGAAATGAATGACATCATTTTTAAAGTTAAAATAGAAGGGCGTTTGAGTACAACATATAAAGATAAGGATGAGTTAGTAAATTACGTAAAAACACATGGGGTCGTAGTAATTAACCCATCTAGATATGTAAATCTAATGCATAGTACAATCTTCATATTCCTATCTACCCATACTATTTTAACTAAAGAATGCATCTACATTAGCATAACAAATTTCCACTAAAATTCTACTAATTAATAGTCAAACAACTACAAAGCACACCATTTTGCTAAATTCATGACTAAGAATATGTAAAGAGATTAAAGTTTTGTTACTTCTGATTAGATTCACACAAACCATAATATAAAATTGAACCCTTTAAAAACAAAATAAAAAATTAACTTTTAACCTAAAAGAGGCCAAAATAAAACTAACTCGCCAATTATTTTTCCTTCTTTGTTTTAAGTTTACCTTAATAATGATAACAGACATCAGATGAAGAGAAAGAGTTTGATAGTAAAATTAAAGGGACAAACTTAATCCTCTATCATAGCACAAATAATAATGTTAATTCTCTACAATTAAGACTACAGGCCAACACCTATCTCACTCATTTACTTAATGTTTGTTTCTTTTAATTATTCAATGGCAGGTAACTAACCCTTTTTGCCACTACTCACTGAGATGACTGATGGGTTGGTTTTAATCATTCAGTTAATCCTATCAGCCATTAATATTTTGGGTAAATCTATTCCAAAATAAGAAAAGTATGGAAATTGAACAAAAAAAAAAAGCATAACCTAAATTTTTGACTTCTCAATTCAACCCATAAACACCTTTCAAATTCAAATCAACTAAATCAACTGAAGAGATTAGAATCTACCTCACAACCCTAATGGAGTAGATAAAAGAAAAAAAAACATGGTAAGCTACTTACTATCTTCACAAGTAGTGAACACCACTATTCTTAACTGGGGTAATCACTTTTAAAGGTCAACCATAGATTATTTAAGCGTAGACGAGACTTTTGATGAAATCTCAGAGCGATCAGTCAAGACTTTTTCTCAACATAGTGCCATATGCCTTTGTCTTTGTTCAATTTTATAGGTCAAGCACTCCAATCGATTTCAGATGAAATGAGAAGAGAGAATGGGAAAAAAAAGGAAAAAAAAATAGAGAATATAAACTTCATATGAGAGGGATAAAGTTGAGAGAGTTTTGTTTTTCATTTTTTCATAAGCCTAAAGGCCAGTATGTTTGTCCTGTCATATACTTACTAATTATGGTGGGAAGTAATATACATTAACAAAGAGAATAATTTATCATCCTTGAATTATAATAAAATGCAATGGGTACTAAAGTTAGTCCATATTAGTGACCTTATAAGGATGACTTTTTTTGATGGTCACTAAAACATGGTTACAGATAAGCAATTTTATAGTAGTGATATTCTAAGTTTGATTATATATGATGACTTGGATGATCATAATTAATTATCCATGATCCCTCTTAGGGCATTAGATGTATCTCTCTCCCCTATCGAGTTTGGTTGTTTTGCTTTAATGTGCTTGATTGGATAGCATTAGAAACATGTTTAGGAGTGTTCACTGAATTAATTAGTAATAAGGCTAAAATGATAAAAAAAAAATGAAACAAAGATGCCTAATGGTTGGATCCTAATATCCAGGCGATTTAAGGGTGTCTAACTTCTTCCACAAGCTGTATCTAATTTATTAACCTGATCTCTGATAGAGTGAAGACAAATTAGGCCTTCTAAATGACATAGTTAGGTTTAGATTTTTCCTTTTCCCAAATTCTTGTCCTGATAAAAGTCAGGTGGTGACTCCATATTTCATTAAGGATAGTACTGATGTATTGCCTTGCCTTGGTCCCCTGTTAACCACCAAAATTGGAAAAGGGATTCAAACTTGCATGAGGCCTAAAAGATCCCCCATTGATCCAAACATGAGTTACAATTTGGGATTAATACCAATGTATTACTCCTATCCTCTTGATCCCTCATTAATCGATAAAAGGATCGAGTCACAAGCAAGATTCTACTTGTTTAAGTGTAATCTTGATCCATACTTTAGGCATTCTCAGTAGGGACTCCATTGGGGACCTGGAATTAACTTTACATTTGATCTTTGGCTTCATTTTGCCATATTAATTTTGTTTATTGATTAATCCATTGCATTCATTTAGCCTCCACACTTCACCTAGACTAGGTATACCTTTATATCAAATTGATGAATTTTTCAAACTTGAGATTTAAGCTCCATTAGAGCTTAAGAGATAGTGAGGTGAGTTCATCACTCACAGGTCAAGTACCTTCAAGTATATCGAATGGTGGGTTATGACAATTGTCCCTTAAGCTTATGGGAGTCATTAACTATATCAACCATCTTAACCATTAAGCGCATGTAAGAGCCAACAACACCTTAGAATAAGACAACCCCTTATGTTTGTATTTCTTCTCTAAAAAAGGGTTAAAGTCCTTAAAGAACATGGCTATATATTCCCCATGTAAATACGAAGTTCCCTTTTCCCTTTTATGCAAATTTCCCCTTATGTAAATGCAATATTACTTTATTCTACCTCAATGTAATTATACCCCATGTAAATACTTGTGCATTCCCCACAACCTATTGTGTAAATGCTTCCTCACTTCTTATATAAATACTTATGTACATCCCTTGTTACCTTTGTTTAAAAGGGATTCTTTACTTGTAAATATTTCATAAGAGAATGAAAAAGGTTTTCTTTTGTACTTAATTCTCTCCTTCATTATCTACTAGATTATGTGTACATATGTTCTTTTAAGACTTCAATCCTACTTGGTATGAGGTGACCATTGTAAATTCTCTATCCCATGATGATAGAAGAATAAGGACCCACCTAAAAAATAGCCTCTAGACTTTTGTTATGGATAAATAAGGTTAGAAGTGATATGAACTAATAAGCTAAAGATCCATTAATAAGACATAGAGGACCAATGATAAGGTTTAGAGTTATAAGGATGAAAGAGGCCTTAAACTCTTTAATGGACCAAATTTGAAAAAACCAAGAGAGTCAAGATTGGGCTAAGGAATTCAAATGCAAAAGGAGTATAAATGGGTTAAAATCATTTAAGCAAGCTAAAATCATGAAGACAAGAGTCCAACCATGTTATGTGTTTTAGCCCATTTTAATAAAAGGCCATTTAGCCATAATAAGTTTTGTTTGCGTATTTCAAATTAATTTGGATTTAGTATTTAACATTTTTAATTTGAACATTTATTCTATTTTAGTCCATTAGAAATAGATTTTATTATATTTTATTATATATTTGAGAGTTATACAATAAATAATAGGGAGTTAATGCATCCAATGTATTAATATGGTAGTTATGATGTTAATTGGAACATAATGGGGTTTAATTAGAATAAATATATGTAAATGCTAGAATAAGATCTTATATATCCAAGAGTTAGTTTGTAGTATGAGCTTGAATTGACATCTATATAAGTTAGGCTCACCCATTTGTAAAACACAAGTTGAAGATAACAAAAATATAAGCCCTTTTTTGAGTGTTTAGCTTTAAGGTTCTTTTATGAACCTAGAACTTATCAAACTTATTACTTAAGTTTATGGCATTCAAAACTAAAATCCTTGTTCCTTTCTTAACTTATCAAATCCATTAGTGTTTGTGGCATTGTAAAGCAAAATATGTGTTATTCTAATATTTGATTAGAATATTTGATTCTAACTTCTACTTGAAATGACCCTTGAAGTATTTATTATTAGAGGGTGGCAATTACATTCTATATATATATATCATAGCTCTATAGTTATTAAGGTATATAGTTGTTAACTTATTGATTTCCTTTAAGAAGTATCTTTTGTAATAATGTGTGTATTTCATGCATACATGCATTATGCATCTTGTTCATGCATAATGCTAATAACCTTTGTTTTGTAGCCATCACAGCTTCATCATAAACCCTTATCAAAGAGAAGGGGAAATCGATTAGTTGAGAAAAGCAAGATACCTAGCCCAATCCAAATGCTAGAATTGATCATGGAATCGACTATATTACCTGAGATAGTAGAAAGGGTAAAGGCTAACCTAAGCCATACAATGAAGGAAAGAATTGCCAAGGAGTTGAATAAATGCCTCAATGAAATTTTGAATATGGTATATGCATTCAAAAGTAGGACTGATAAGGAATAGGTACCCATGGAGGCACCTTAACTAGTGGTGATTGATGATGACTTATTCAAAATGAAAAAGTATCATGAGAGTAATCTACTTAAGAAAGTAGAAAGTATTGTTACAACTCATAATAAGCCCATAGATAGTAAGAAGGAAAATGCTTTATTTGATGATTTTTCCAAACAGTTGGAGAAGATTCAAAAGAATATTGGCATCAAGGTATAGAGAAAGGAACTGATGTTGAAGAGTTGCTTGCCTACAAACTTAAAAAGCTTCTAACTAATTTTTGGATGCTTGAGATCCTGAAGTTAATAGGAACTTAAAATGTAAAGAATCAAATTTGCTCATATGTTTTAGTCATAAAGGTGTCCAAGAGTACTAATCTATATTATGTTTAAGCTTTTTGAGTTATCATTGGAGGGATCTATGAAGACTTGGTCTTTTAACCAATCGAAAACTATTAGAGTATTGGAAGGAATTGATAAAGGTCTTTTATAAGCATTATGCCTGTAACTTAGATCTAAAAGTTACTTTGTTGGATTTAGATTAATTAAAATAGAAATCTGGATAAGGTTTCAATGACTATATGCAAGGCCTAAAACTTGGTTCTTTGGGGTCTCTCATAAATAAGAACTTTTTCCCTTAAGTAATGAGTATGTTGATGATTTTAGTGATATAATGATGTCTAATTAATAAATAATATGAGATATAAAGAATGACTAAGAGATATGAAGTTGAAATATGTTGTCATAATGAGGAAGTAAGTGTAAGTTAAGATATGTAAGTAAGCATATCTAAGAAATGATCATTAATGAACATGAACAAATGATAGAATTAGAGATTTAGTAATGGAGAATATATCAATATTTTATATGGAATGAAGTTATGTTAAACGATATGTTAAAAGAAATAAAAAAGGATGATGGAACTAAGAGGTATAAACATAGTAAGTTGTATGATTTTCGATGGTTACTAAGGTTTGTGTAACATCCCTATCCCTATTTATTGACATTATCACATGAATATATTCATTGCATAAATGATATGAAATCACATATGAGCATATGCACAGGATAAATAATCATTTAGACATGTGAATTGTAAAAACACGACAATGACAATTGCACTGTTGCATTTAGGATGCTTGAACATATATGCAGTGTTTGCATAGTTATATGAAAAATTATTTCATGTTGTGTGCTTATTATAGCATCATAA
>CATIWR010216316.1:0-76259 GCA_949677035.1 Omphalea diandra
ATATATATATATATATATATATATATATATATATATATATATATATATATATATATATATATATATAGAGCACTAATTAATGCAGAAAACCCAAATGTGTGATTCTTGTTCTTGTCTGTAATTAAACAAAATAGAATTGAAAAGAAAAGGGTTGTCCAAAACCACACTTACACATTTCACTGAGCAATGTGCACACATGATTAAGTAGATACTTAATTTAACCTTAATTTTATATGTTAATTTCTAATCCCATGAAGCAATCATGATTTTGGTCCCTTATAGTTTGATTTATATTCTGATCCCATTTGGAGGATATGTGTGATCAGAAATGAACAACTGTTACAAATCTTCTCTTCTTTTATTTTTAAGTTTTTCTTGGGAATAATAATTAATATATATATAGGGTATATGATTGACAGTTGGGGCTGCAAGCTACAATTTATTCTAATTCCTCTTTTTATAATATATATATATATATATATATATATATATATATATATATATATATACACATGTGTGTGTGTGTGTATAGCATTGAAAAGTCTCAGAATTTAGAATTTTGGGATGACGAAACCACCACATGTGAAAGAATTTGATTGATGGATCAATTGAAGTATGCTCCTTGTATAATTTCGAATGTAACAAGTTTTTCTCTATCAATTCTTGATGTCACTGTTTATTGATTGATTCTTTTGTGATTATATGTCGTGTTTGATTCAACTTTTAAAGTGAGAATGAATTGATTTTCTTTTTATTCACAAAGAAATCTAAAATTTTCATAATATTTTTAGAGTTGGATAACTTAAATTTTATTCAATTAATAAGTATTTTCGGTATAATTTTTATAAAAAAATGCTTGGGGTTAGATTTAAAGTATGTGTATTTTCATTTGAAATTTACAATTGAATAAGACTCTACTGCTTAAAAAGTTTTGATCATATGGTCAAATTACAAAGAGATATATTCATTTCAATTTTATGCTATATTTTTTAAAATCAGACTGGACAATGAATCAATGAGCTTATTGGTTCACAAGTCAATTGGTCTGACCAATTTAATTAATCCGGTTTAATCAGTATAGCAATAAATAAAATTTAAAAAAATATAAAAATATTTAAAATATTTAAAAATATAAAAATTACTTTAAAAATTGAATCAAACCTAATTGAACCGATCATCAATTTAATTTTTAATTTTACCAGTTTGATCAGCCAGTTCAATCCAGTTTTCAAATCACTGGTTTTATATAGTTATGGGTTTGGGATGAAATCACAATCAATATAAAACGTGTGAAATTTAATTTGTAAGATCAATTAACTGTAATTAAGAGACTTCAGTTTGAATTGTTATTATTATTATAATAATAAATGAATAAAAAAAATTTTATTGCTTAGAACAACAAAATACAAGTCAGAGCTCTATCTCTCATACTCAATCCAACCAATTAACAAGAATCCCAGGATTACAGTATTCTTTATATTTCTATAGACTACATTTACACTTAGGTTTTAAAAAGGCTATTTTAATATAACTTTCTCACCTAATTATTTATTTTTAAATAATATAATTAAAATTTTCAAATATAACTTTTCAAATAATAAATATTAGAATATTTTTCAATTGAGTTCAAAACCAGTGAGTGTATAAGTTTGACATGCCACCTCCTTTAGTCTATTTCTTCAACATAATCAAGTTTAGACAATCCTACAACATAGACAAGTTTAGATTCAACACAATCATACCCTGGTATTTCTTTCTTATCTAAACTTTCTTCATCACTGCTATTTTGTTCCATAGCTAACCTATTTAATACAAAACCCTTCAGGTTCTTTCGGTCCACAAATTAAAATCTATATCACAACAAGGCTTATCCCATATCCTTGTCTACGTAATTTTTCATTTTTTTTAATAACCCAGCTTTGAAAAGATAAAGATGGACTCCAATTTATATGAGACTTAAAAGAGTTCTAAATTTATGAGTCTCCCAACATAACATAAATATTTAACTTATTATAAAATTAATTTTTCTTGTAATTTTTAGAATAAACTCTTTGTAATGTTTTTTCTTTTTAACAAAGATATAGATTGCACAACAAGGATTAGATAATTACAAGCTTTAAGTCATGAATTATCCAAGAACTCTGGCTGTACAAATTCAGACAAAAAGAATAGGATAGGGCTTTCTTGGCCAAGGAGTGAGCCTCCCCATTGCATTGCCGAGGAGCAAACTTGAAGGGGTAAGACAAGCATCCCTTCAGCATATTCAAGCCATCCAACATGGGTATTGCAGTGCTTGCTGGTGTGGTTAACACGCCTTGAGCCATTTGAACCACTTGTAAAGCATCTCCTTCAAGCACCACCTTTGAGAATCTCGACCTTATTGCTAATGCAGCAGCCTCTTTCATAGCAAGTGTTTCCAAAACTAAGGGATGAATGATAAGTGGCTACCTTCTAACCGCCCAACACAAAACTCTGCCTTGATCATCCCTAGCAATTGCTGCAACAGCTACAACACAGCCGCATCAAAATTAATTTTCACAGTCCCCACCTGTGGTGGACTCCAAGTCTCAGCCGGTTGTCGATTAGTCTTACAGAGGTCCCAACTCTGGTTTTTTCTGTGGGCGTTCTCAAACTCCTCCATTTGCGCTAAAGCATTATGGAGTACTATGACGGGGTCACTTTGCTGCTGTCTAAAAATGACTTGGTTCTTGCTTTTTCAAATTTGCCACAAAATAAATGCACAATGCTAATACAATGATTCCCATTTGACAATGATTTGTGATAATCACTAATCCATTGCCAGCAATTAGCAAACTCCGAACCAATGATTAAAGTTGAGCGTAACCCCAAAGGGGAGTGGAACCATACTGCTGATGCATAGGGGAGAAAAACAAATGAACCAAGTTTTCAGTACGTCCACAAAAAACGAAGTCTAGGGACATGTCAGAAAATCTGCGTTTCAATTTAGCTCCCACGGGCAGACCATCACACAAAGCTTTCCACAAAAAGATTTTAATTTTATTAGGAATATTCATTGCCCAAATGAATTTCCATTGACTGGATGTGAGGGTATTGGAATTAGACAAGTTTCCATTAGCACCAGGAAGGGAAGTGCGTAAACACCAAGCAACTTGGTAACCAGATTTCACAAAATACTCACCTGAGTTCGAGAAATTCCATGTAAGCTTGTCTTTAATTCCTGTAGAACTCAAGGGAATGCTCCTAATTGCATCTGCATTTGCTGGGACAAACAATTGATTGATGAGCTCCACATTTGAAATCTTACGAATAATATGTTTTTAAAAAATCTCACGCTACAAAATTACGAAGATCATATTTGTGATTCGAATATACGTAATAATATGTTTGCTTACTTTACATATACAAATATATTTCTTATTTTGTTCACTCCTTAATGTAATATTGATAGTGATTAGCCTGTATATAATATGTATTGATTAAAAAAAAATATATCAATTGACTGCCAAAAAAAAACACAATTGAACAGATTGATTGTGATTGATTAACTATATAGGCAAAAACAAGTACCTGCTTTCTTGTACAGCCATCACTAAAGAGAAAATTTATTCCATACATTAAGTTCAGGCATACCCTTTTTTACGACGTTGAAAGGTGAAACATGGATTAGGTCGGGCTTTAGCTACTAAGTGAACGCTGAGTAATGATGACACGTTGACAGTGAGAAAAAGCAGTTTCCAAATGGCCATGTATAATTATCACAACATTGACTCTTTATTTTATTTTATTTTAGTTTTTTAGGGGGAAGGATCTTTTTAGCTAGATAAATAACATATTAAGTATAAAAAGATATATAATTGAAAATTAGAGTATAATAATTAAGTGTATACCTTTTAAAATAGGGTATCAAATTTTCAAATTCTCACAACAATATTTAATTTAAAAATTTTAATATATATTACAAAATAGGGAAAAAGAAAAGGGTGCAATGAATGGATTTCGATCTTAGGAATTATAGCCATGGAGACGAGAATTTTGTGATTAGATGCTAAGAAGGTGTATATACTGATAATTAATCTTCTATTTTACAAAATTTTCAGAGATTTTGCAGCCCCTTTTTTCCCTAAAATAATGTCCAATGACTTTGCTGGTGCTACAAAATTAAGGCAAAACCAATATAACAAGAATCCAGGGCTTGATAGAGAAAAGAGAGATTAGCCCATGTGACTGTGGGGTAAACATATAAAGTCACTGTCTCTAAAAGCCATTTTGATTAAATCCTGTTATGATATTAATTAGAATCAATTATTAGTTAGCTTGGCAAATGGATGTCATATTTAGTTAAGACAATGACTAACTAGGCAACAAATTAATTCCATTGCTTTGTTTTGGGTCCATTTACAGCTTTAAGGGGGAAAGGAGGCCACTAGGATTTGTCATTTTCATTTTTATTTTTTTTCCTTTTTCAGGTCTTACAAAATTATTTTTACATATTTATATAATTAAAGTAGTAAGCTACAACATTAAAATATTAATTTAATTATTTGCAGCAAAATTAAAATTGGAAGTTTGATAAAATTGAGATGATGAGTTTGCAACTCAAAATTATGATAGATTAATTAGTTATAAAATTTAAACTTGAATTAGTTTAAGAATAGAGAGATGTAGAGTGCTTGAATTTCTTTCTTTTTTTTTTTTTTAATAAGAAGCTCAATATGTCAAAACAACCGTAAGCATTCTCTGTAACGGTGGACATCAACGGATTATAGAGGAATATGCAGGGGCCATTGGCTCTCCCAAATTAAAAAATTGGTTTATGTTGGTAAGTAGTGGTAGATATGTTCTTTTTATTTTCTTATCTTAATTTATTTCTATTCCACTTCTCAAAATGACATGATTCAAAATATAAATTTTTTCTATAGTTAAATAATATAACAATAATGTTACTTAAATATGTCACATGTCACTATAATAAAAAAAAAAGATAAAGAGAAAGTATTTAGTACTCATCTAGTTTCATAAAATCAATTATTATCGATGATAAATGGAGCATGTTTGGACTCTTATCCTCTCACGTAAGCACACATTTCAAATTAGCTAGTGTGAACTAGTTGGATATAGATATAAATGTTTATAACATTAAGTTTGACTCCCTTAAAAATTGAAGTGAAACTTTGCCACTAATGATAGAAGTAGGAAATCAAACTTAAGATTATCACTCTTTACGTGATACACTTTAAGCCGTTTTTTGTCGAAACATTAAACTTTGTTAAGGGTGATTAATAATACTTAATCAACATCATATATTGCAACATATTTGGTAATTTATATTGAGGATGAAGATGAAAAACGAGATGGCAAGAAAAAGCACAATATTAATATTCCCTTCGTCCTAATATTATAGGTTAGTTTTTTTTTACACAAGAATTAAGGAAATTAGATTTTATTAGTTAGTAGTCACTTTTTTTTACTAAAATATTTGTTATACTTTCTTAAAAAAAATAATAGATTCTTAGAAAAAAAAAAAGAGACTATATAAATATAGTTTTTCATTCTTGAGATTTCATCTATCCCAAATTGATAAGTTTGTTTCTTTTTACACACAGATTAAAAAATACTTTTTTCATTGCAAAATAGATGTCGTTTTAAAAAGAAATTTTTATTTCATAATACTTGAAATTTTACAATTATCAATTAATATTAATTAATTTTTTTCAACTCTACTCTTTCTCTCTTTCATAATAATTATTTTTTTAGAGTGTACAATAATTTATAAAAATAGTTAATTGAGGGTAACATAATCTTTTTTATATGTAATAACATCTTTTAAATACAATTTTTAATATATATGCAAAATCCTTAAACGACATTTACTATGGAATAGAGGGAGTATTAGGTAATTTGATTAAAATGATTATTTTTACTTTACTTTTCCTTATTATACCCTTGCATTAGTATTAAAATACTAGATAAAAATGAATAGTACTCCTATTAAATAATCTTAAAATTTATTGTTTTTTAATGTAAAACTAAAAACAATTGACATTGCTAATAAATGAAATTATCAAACCACAAACATCAAAATTTCAAATTTCAAATTTTGTTTCAACTTTCAATAAGTATATTAAATGATTATTGTTTATAAGTGTTGATAATCATGAAATTAAATAAGGGTAAAATAGAAAATCAAGTAATTCTAAAAAAGGAAACTAGTCTAAATATTGTGACAATCAAAAAAGAAAAATAAGACTATTAATTTGGAACAAATGAAGCATAAAATCTCATGTAATATTGAAATATCAAGAAAGAGGTATAAGAAATTACAATTTAAAGTAATTAAAAAAATTTAATTATTAATTTAAATATATTTAGCAATTAATGAATGAATAAATTTAATAATTTATGACTAAACTAATATTTAAATATGAAAAGTGATTTATTCTTTAAGATTTTTAAAAAATAAAATATGACATATAATATTAGAATGAGATAAATAGCAAAAAACAGGAAACAAAAACAGATTATAGCAGATGCATTTGTTGACTATCAGTTTTTAGGTAAAAAAATATTATTGTTTCGATTAAATGAGATTCCATACGTATTAAGGTGAAAATGAGAAGTGAGACGATGACAAGAAAAGAAAAAAAAGAAAAAAAGCACAATAGTAATAGTCAAAATGAAAGGAAAAATTAGATAATCAGTAAATAATTTCTCCAGCTTCAAAACGTTTTTCCAGTAGGTTCAACAAACCATTATCATAATTAAAGCATTCATTAACCTTGACAACAGTAATTTTCTTATAATCTTAAACCAAAAAAAAAATCTTTAAAACATATATAAATTTGAATCATATAACTCCTTATTTTTCAAATTTGAGATAGATATTTGAAAATTTGTTTAGTCACGTAGAACTAAAATAAAGAGAGATTTTAATATGAAATTTAGAGGATTATACGATCAAATTTAGAGGATTTATAGTATTCGAATTAAAAATAAAAAAATAATAAACATTAAAATATAAAAAAAATTTGAAGCATCGGACTCCTTGACAGTTCCAAATCCAAATTAGGTAATTTCATCCAAATTATTTGCAAAGTCTGATCAATAAAAAAAATAAAAATAAAAATGAATGGAAAAGCAACAGGGTCTGGAAACAGAGTGATGTGTTGAAGGGTGAGTCAATCTGAAGGAGAGGTGGGTGGGGCTGACTTTAATTAAGCCGTAATTCTGTGCTTGCAAATCCATTAACTAATTAATTAATTACCTTTACCACCTTAATCATTACTTAAAGAACACATTACCCTGTCTCTCTCTAACCACTCATTTTGTTTTACTTTTTATATTATAATATAAGTAAGACATCCTTCAATACACGTGCGGAAGAGAGAAGAGAAGATTCTTCCGTTAAGTTAAGTTGTTGTGCCAACCTGGCCGTATTACCACGTGCCTTCTTCTTCTTTTTTGTTGATGATTTTTATAATTTAAAAATAATAATAATAATAAGAATAAATAGTGAACGGCTCTGATCTGATGTGTTGGAGACAGACGCGTAGAGTCCCGCTAATCACTCCGCGAGCAAAGATTGCCCAGAATCTCTCCCAATTATTAAACTATTACCGTTCACCTAATATTCTCACAATTTTATTTATTTTAAAATATATAATAACATTACTAATATTTTAAATAAATATATTTTAAAAAGTTTAAAAGTGTACATATGTTCCTTGATGAGCGGAGAGAGGGGGTGGGGTGGGGGCATGTGGCAAATCTTTGCATGCATGCATGTGTGGTCGGTCTTTTGTGCTTGGTGGTTCATAATTGGTGGAAATTTGGGGGTCCCATAGCTGAGCTGGCTCTCACTACTCTGCGACCTCCCGTTTTGTCGGTCCACACGCAACCCGTGCTTCTTAATTCTCCATTCATTCTGCTCGCAATTTTGTTCAATTCGAACCCTTTGGTTGGGTGGCTATTTTTAGGGTTGGTGTGATTTAATAATTCTATCAATTAAAAATATAAAATAATATACAAATAAAAAATTTATAATGTATAAATTTTATTAATAAAATATAAAATAAAAATCTCATTTTAATATGTCAAATCAAATTAGCTGAATCTTAAATTTAATCAATTGATAATAAGTGAGCTCTATTTATTGGTGATTTTTAATCATTGTTTGACATATATTATTTTTCGTTAATTCTTGAGTTTGATTTAATAATTTTCAAACATAAATCTATTATAATTGTTGAGGCACAATCATAGCAAAACTTTCAAGATTTATTAACTATTTATTTAATTCTAAAAATTTTAAAATTGTATGAAATTTACATTTCATCAGTATTGAGAATCAACATCAATAAAGATTGTGAAATTTATTAAAAATTCAGGAGAATCTTAAATAATCTCCTCTTATTTGTTTTGCTACTTTAATATATTATTAATTAGATTCAATACGTTATTCATGTATTTACCAAACACTACCATAGTCTAAAACTTTTTGTATTTGTTTTAATCATTTATTAATTAAATTATAAGATTTTTATTTTATCGTACAAGCCAAATAGGCTTACTATAAAATGGAGCATACCAAATATATTGGAATCATTTAGTTCACTCTAATATCCCACTATCTTTGTATATCATTAAGCTTAATAAATCTCCATTTATTCATTTTTTTTATTCTTGTTTATTTGTATTCAAAATACTATAATTTTGTTAAAAGAATATATACATTATACATATTCATGCAAATAGTAAGACTAAACTACCAACTTATCACATTGTATGTACTTAGATTATTATTATTTTCTTTTGAAAGGATGTACTTAGATTAAATTTACATGGAATGTGAAGTTGTGCCATTTCTTTTAGAAAAGCGATTATCCTCATATCAACATGATCAAATAAACAAAAAAAGTTTGTTATGGGATAAAAAGAAACTCATAGAATGCTATTTTTTAAATTTTTTTTATGAGATTTGCGAGCAAAATTTTGTTGGACATTGTCACTTAAATGCTTAATACCACATTATTGAATTAAATTATTGTACTTTAGAGAAAAATTATATAAATGAACTCAACTTGAATTAGAAATAAGTACAATATATAATTGGTGGAAGAATGAATGGACAATAAATTGACATTTTAGACTGAAAATAAAAATATAGCAAGTGGTTCAATAATATGGCCAGTGTTAAAGCAAAAGTATATGCGAAAATAATGTTAATAAATTTCAATTTTTGTCTTCGAGCTTTCTTTTGTTTTCACAATATTTCGACAAAGCTATTGTCAATTGCTTAAATGGATAAAATAATATATGATCTTTTTATATTTTTATTTTCTCTTGAATTTATTAAACAAGTTTATTTATACTAAATTTAATGTAATTTTATAGTCTATTTTAATCCAACATAATAAAAATAAAGGCAAAATTTGAATTAATAAATGAATAACAACTTAAATAATAACTTATAACTTTCATGAAGATTATTACCATCTTTATTTTTTTTCAAGTATAAAAACATTTATATATTTTTTAATTTAATTTTAGTTATTTTATTTGTTCATATTGTTTCATAAGAAATTTAATATGAAATCACTTCAAAACACCCTGATCGCCTACTTAATAAAAATTCTGTTTTTATTTTTTTATTTTTTCGTAGTTTTCAGAAAAAAAAAAAAAAAAGAAATTGTTCTCCATCTTAAGCTACGAAATTGGGGTTTTTTTTTTTTTTCCAGATAAACAAAAAAATATATGTATAAAAAGCAAGTCATAGTATAGTATCTCATGGTTTTGAGGACAATAGAAAATGGAAAATATATTGAAGTGGATGGAAAGATTCCACTATATTTGTATTTTGAAGACAATAGAATAATAGGTATTTTTTCAGTAGCATTCAAAAGATGGAGTGATGTGATAAGTGGTACCTCATGGTTCCACTATCCACATGGTACTACACATGCTTGGTGTACATCGTGAACACTCTCCTGTATAAGATTAAGCCTAATCCAAATACGCGTCAAAATCAAGAAATATTTCAAAATAATAATGGGATCTTTAGCTAAGGCAATTGCATGGCTAAAACTGAGTCCATGTGCATGACACTTGTAGTTGGAGACATTTGGGGTCGATGGATGACATGCATGTTCATCTTTCATTCGGCATATACCTAATTGAATTAATGGATTAGCCTATTGTTTCATTGTTTCTTATACATTGATAATGACTATATCTTCATTTTGTCACACGTATATGAATCCCATATAGTTTGATTCTTAGAAAACTGCATTTATTATATCTTTCATTAATTTTGTTGATACATTATTAATATACAAAAAGGGAATATAGCAACAAAATTCACAGTTCAAAGTTAATAATACTAGTATGTAATAGAAATAAAATAATAAATGGTAGTATAGAAAGTTTAATATTTATGCCACCATTTGTTTTGTAAAAAATAGTTTTTTGAAAAATATTTTTCACATTTTTTATATTTAGCGTATTTAGAAAAATTAGTCAACGCAAAATATTACTTTTCTAATTAATAGAAAATTAAAAAAAATTTAAAGAAAATAATTTTTTCTTTTCAAGAGAAGAAATCATTTTCAAATTTTAACAAACTCATTCAAACGAAAAATAAATCATATAACTATATATATTTATCATCACTTGTCAGCTTTTATTATTAACAAACATCACGGGTTATTGTTAGCCGGTAGTTATCATTGACGATGGATGAGATTCATAATTTTTTTTGTTTTTAATATAAATTTTAAAAATTCAATATTAGTATAAATTTAAAATATTTATTGTCTAACTTTTAACATAATCTTATAAATTAAAATAAAATTAATATTTTATAATATATTTCAAACATAAAAAATACATTATTTAAAAATGTTTTAATAAATAAGTTTTTCTTTTTTTTGTGAAATAAGCATAGTCGTCTAAATCTTAGTATTTATTTTTGGTTAACTTTTGAGAGTGTGAAAATTATTGATATTATGTCCCTTCATGAATCACCATGCTGATAAGTTATGGCTGTAAGATAGCTCAATTGGTAGATTGTGTTTGAACTAAAATTTTAATTTAAACTCTTTCTTGAAAAAAAAAATTAATTTAATTTTAAATTAAAAAAATTTGAAATAATTTAACTTAAAAGCTACTTATTCAAATCGATCAAGTATTAATCTAAGAAATATCTTTACATTTTGACCTGATGATCTAATTTATGTGTCCATAATTTTAAATAATTTGTTATAATCTTAAAAAATTGATCTAAAACTAACTCAACTCAATTAGTTTATCACCTTTACACTCTTCTAATTTCTGATCAAACAATTATGCAAAAAAAGAAATTTCAATATTTCTGTTATATTTTTAATTCACTGATATGGTCATATCAAGTAAATATATCGAATAGAAAGCTTGACGAACTTGTTTTAAAAAGTGGTATTAAAATTTCAATAATAATAGAGTTAAAGAAAACTGAGTAGAGAAAGTACAAAAATTAAAATTAAATATATAAACTTAATTGATAAACAAGTTGTCATTGGCACGTTGCACTAAAAGAAAACTATAAATTTTAGATCATCAAATTTTCTCCGTAGATTGATTAGCAATGAAATAGTAATAGAAAATGGTGAAATTTACAGTAACGTATTTAATAATATTATCTAATATTTATTCCATCCATAAATTTAATTTATTATTCTAAAAAAATAAATTTTAGATGTTGAGGTTTTAATTTTTAAAAAATATTTATTCATTTGATAATCTGTCAATAAAATAATTTCATTATTTTTTTAAATATAAATTCTATAATGTGCTTAATGTTTTTGTTATTTCAAATTTTAATGGAATTTCAGCAAATTGTTAATTTAATCAAAACCTATTCGGGCCTTAAAAGGAGACTTGTAAATCATTCATACATGAAAATAATACTTTTAACATATTCTAAACCACAACTACCAAAATATTCTTTGCATAAAACCGTAATTTCTAATAATAACAAAATCTTAACTAATTGCATCCAATCATACGATCTCAATAAAATTAGTTTGTATAATTTAATAAATTTAAATTAATTTGAATTAATTCATAAATTTCATAATCAAAACAAACATTTTTTTTTTTTTGAAAAAAGAGAATAATATCATAACTAGGAGAAAGAATATTGCCTTACTAAAAAATCTTATCAAGGAAAACCCAATGAAACAAAACCTTGGTGATTAAAAAGAGTACAACCTCTTTACATAATAAACTCCTAGTTAGAACTATGACAATCAGTCGAAACAAGGTTACAAACTAAGAAGGGCCTTCGTCCTCATGCCAAACACTACAACACCTACTATTTCTCCCCTCCTTTGCTAATGCATAAGCAACCATATTACCTTTCCTATAGATAGATTAAAAGAAACACATTTGAGTAATAGCAGCAAAGGCATGCACATCCAACACTAAATTTCTGATCTTAGTGATAGAAAAGTCTCCTCGGATCAATGATATAACATTACTCGCATCTGACTCAACATTAAAACCCATAACTCCACAATCTAAAGCTAATCGAAGGTCTTCCCTTAATGCCAATGCAGTCTGTATTCTCATCAAAAACAATATCAGTGTTAAGCTTGAAAGCTCCGTAGCCAAGTCGAATTCAACCACCACTTTCTCTCTGACCAGGCCAAATCAAACTAAACAAATGTTACAAGCTCTAATTGTCAATATGCAGATAATGAGATAAGAAACGAAAATTTCAACCAAATGAAAAAAACACCATTGATACATCTTTCAAGCCACGACTATTATTATACTATCTCTGCATGAAAAAAGTACTCGTAAAATATGCACGCGATAACAACTCAATTTTTAAACAACAAAATGTGAATATAAACTTAATTGTGAATATAAAAATAATAAAATTAAGAAAAAAATCCAATCAAATAGTCAAATAGCGATAATGAACCTTTTAAAAATTACAAACTAACTAAAAAAACTTAGTAAGCAGTAAATTAGTATAAAATAACCTATTTAACGTAAATTAGTATAACTTACTATAAATTAATAAATTTGGGATAAAATTAATAAAAAATTCAAAAAAATGTGCATCAATCTAATTTAACCTAATTCCAAATAAACCTAATTAAACAAAATAATCAAAATTTTTTTAAATTCATATATTAAATAAAAAATATATTCTACTTAAATTAAATTAATCTAGTTTGATCAACATTAACAATATAAATTTGAAAATTAATCTAATCAATGCAGTATTTTTAAACAACTTAAATTTAATATTTAATCTAAAATAATCTCAATTTAACCTCAATTCAACTAACTATTTTTATCTAAAATAAAATTTGATATATAATTATAACCTAAATTCAAATGTTTTTTAAATCCCAAAATAGCATTTTCATATAAAATAATCTAAACTCAACTTCTTTATCTCGGATAACCTAAATTCAATATTTTTACCTCAAATAACATTTTAATATAACCTAAATTTATCCCTAAATTACACAAAATAAAATTAATTAATTAAATTAACCTTGATTAATCAAATTAAATCCTAAAATCTTGAACCACATAAATTAAATATACTGATCCTAAATTTGTTTGAAATTAAATAAATTAAAAATATGAATAAATTTCAAAATAAAAAACTCCCCAACTATTTTTCTAAATACAAATTTTTTATACTAAAATAATAATCTAATTACCAAATAATTATAAAATTTTAAAAATAAATACAACACCTATCTTGTGAAATCAAAATTGAAGGCAACCACAAGTAAAAAAGAAAGAAGAGGGCAATTAGTGAATATAATAACAAGAAAAAAATGTCATAAAGGGGAGAAGGGCATTATTGGTGGAGGGAAGCGAGAATAAAAAAAAAAAAAAAAAAAGAGATGAAAGTGAGAATAAGAAGAGAGTGTGCACATTTTTTAGGTTAAAAATTAGCAACAAATTAAATTCATCACTAAATTTTTAGTATCCATCTCTAATTATCATTAACACATATTCGTTATTGATTAGCGATGAAATACTCATCAATAAAATTGTATTTCATCATTAAACAAAGAGAATTTTTTATTTTTTATTTAAGCTTAATAACATATCTAGTTTTGAAATAAATCTTAAATATTTATCACTAATTAATGATGGATGTTTTTGTCGCTAGTATAAAAAAATTAAATTTATCAGCAATGTTTGCTAAGTATGACTTATAAGTTAGTGACAAAATATATTTATGTCAGTAAAATTCATATGCAATTTTTGCTAACTTCTTGTTGAATTTTTCGTGATTAAGTATTAAATTTTTTTACAATTACCATTCTATCTCTGTTTCATCACTACTTAGTAAAAAAAAATCATCTTTATTTTGTTTTTTTATATTATTAATTATTGAATTTATTCTATTGTTAGAAGCTTCAATTTATAACGATCGAAAAATTAATTTTACTCCAGTTTTTTTGTTTTATTTTTTTATGCTCTACATCTATCTCCACTCCATCAATTCTTTTATCCCTTCAATCTAATTAAATCTAAATAAGCCAAATAAACTTAAAATTTAAATGAATGTTTAATCAATGGACCCTAAAATATTTAATCTAATTAATTTTACTTGATATGATGTGTTTCACACAAATAATAATGTTTCAACTAAAAATGCTCTAAAACAAGAAAATATGTCTCAACTAACACACATTATTCACACAATTATTGCACAGTAATACGTTCTGAAGTGAATTGTTATTTTTCAGCCAAAATCGATGAATGAGGCATATTATATAATATTTTTTTCGTTTATAATTTTGTAAAACTACTGTATTTGGTTTTATTCATGTCATGGAATTTTGAACTTGTAAAATACCACAAGGAGGAAATAAATTTAATTAGGCATCTATTTAAAATTCCTTTTTTTTAAATTTACGGAGAGAAAAATCACAAAATTCTTAAAAAGAAAATATCTATGATATAATTTTATGATTAAAAAAATCTAGAATAACGGAAACGAATTTCCCTACCAACAAAATTAAATAAATCTTCGAATTAACTAGTTGAACACAATGAGAGCTTCATCTTTTCATTTTTTGTGAATTTCACGTTTCCTTTCCTAAGAACTCTTTTTTTTTTTTTTTTTTTTTTTTTGAGGGCTGATTATTAAACTTTGTAAATTTCAGTGAGATGCATCAAATGCAAAATACATTATTTACACTGTTTGCCCCCTCTTTGAAATTAAAATGAAACTTCATAATGTGGGATTGAACTCTTTCTCGTTCAAGCTTGGAAATCCTTCAAAAATTGAGCAAGTTATTTTTTTTAAGACCTAATTTATATTATAAAGAAAAAAAGAACGAAAGAAATTAGCGTTCTCACTCCATGCTACATGTTGAATATCAAATATTTGTCAAATAAAATTTTGAAATTTATGTACATAAAAAAGTAGATGATTCTGTATGTCAAGAAGATTCATCTTAGTTTCGGAATCTTATAAATGGTAAATTGAATTCATATGATGAGAAATTTTACAGATAGTATGAGCTTCCTCATGCTTGTAATTATGACCAACTATACTCTGTTTTTCGTTCAATGAACTTGGAAAAAATCGAAGCTTTGCTAATTTTTCACTCCATCATGATGCACTTTCTATTATGGTAAGAAGATGAATAAGTTTCCTTCTTCTTTATTCCTTCCCACTTTTCCATAATTTTATTATTTTTGTTGGTGAATTATGAGTCAAAAGTCAAAACCCATTTTCTTTTGTCATCTTTTTATCCAATGTTTTTAATATCAAATCAGGAATTGAATTAATTGACTGATCTAATCTTGGTTTGATTAGTTTGATCGATTTAATTTGTCCGATTCAACAAATTATTTAATTTGTCCGATTCAACAAATTATTTTAAGATATGTAAATGATACTAAAATTTTTAAAAATTAAAAAAACAGTATAACATGATAAGTTAATGAAAAATATCTTTTAATATTTAAATTTTAAGTAAAATAGTATATTTTAAAAAATTTTAATTTTTTGACAAAGCGATAAACTTTAAGTTGAACCAGTTTGATCTGATTTTTTCAATTTTGACTAATTTTTAACTTTTAATCAAATTAAATAATTGAGTAATTTTAAATTTTATCAATTTAATTGATCAATCTAATCTAATTTTAAAAACACTACTTTTATTTTTTTTTTATCTCCTTCATACTATAATTTTCTATTTGATATTACTGCTTGAGCACCTATTAAAAAAAAAAAAAAAGCACTATATTGAAAATATTAATTAGAAGCTATTAATTTTCAACATGTTCTGGTCGCAAAATTACCAAAAACTGCAGAAACAACAGTTTCAAACTATTTTTCCCAATACAGACATTTTACCTTGGCAGAAGCCCTTATGGAAAACGACCCTTTACGTCCTTCTTTCTTAGGAAACTACCTTCCTAATTATAGCAAATTCCCACAATTTATTTTCCCCACAACCATACAAGTTACAATGAATGGCACATACATGGAGTTTACAATGGATCAGGATTCAGGCATGTTAGATGACCATTGAAAATAATCACAATAAATATTTTGGGCATTAGAATCATATTCGAATATATATATATATATATATATATATATATATATATATATATATATATTCAAATGCACGAATATATTATATCGTTAAAAATAAGAAATTTCTTGTGCACTAAACAAGAAAATGAAATTTATTTCAGAAATTTCTATTTAATACAACAAAACAAACATGTACCATTTGCCTAATTAATTCCCTTCCATGTCTCATCTCCCATCTTTTTTTTTTTATTCTTCAAACGGAAGAAAATAGTCATGAATCAATAGATATAATTAATTTTCATCTCATAATTAGTTTTAGACAAATATTTATTTTTATTAATAATTATATTGATAATATAATTTTTCACAAGTGACAATATAATAATAGAAGAAGTTTTTCATGTGAATTTTTTTAGGACTTTAACCATAATAAATATTTATTTTTTCTGTATATTAAAAAATAAAAAAAATAAAGAGAAAATTTGCCCAAGTGAAATTATGAGTTTCTTATTTCATATTGAATTATTTATATCATTACTAAAATTTATAATACATTATAAATGATAATAAATATCAATTAATAAATTTATTTGTTAATGAATGAATTAATTAATTAATAAAAATAAATATTAAATTTATTAAAAATTATTATTATAATCATATTGTGCAACACTTAAGTTTGTGACTAGTGTCAATTACAAGGATAACATTAATAAAAAAATCAAGCCATATAATTCATAATATTCACATCTAGTATATTGAATTTGATTTGAAAAGATTATTTTTATTTGTAGAAATACAATCATATTGACAAAATAT
Source organism: Omphalea diandra (assembly GCA_949677035.1). NCBI lineage: Eukaryota > Viridiplantae > Streptophyta > Magnoliopsida > Malpighiales > Euphorbiaceae > Omphalea > Omphalea diandra. The sequence continues at coordinate 17,372 of CATIWR010216316.1, forward strand.
TAAATTTGATATAACAATGTATGTGCATTAAAGTTCACTTAGTAACTGTGTCAAGTTGCAATTCAATATCTTTTTTTTAAAAAAAATGAGTCTAATTATATTTGTATAAATATCTAACCAGCCACCCTGATGAAAATATTGATAATCAATCTCATAAAAAAAAATAATGTTCATATATGAAGAGCAATACTTCTATAAATGAATTTTTATTATAGGAAGAAAATAAGTAAATAAGAATATATAATTTACAAAAATAAGTGTTTTTTTTTATATTTATTGATATACATGCAAAAAAAAAAATTGACAATAATAGAATCATATGATTATCATTGATGTTTTAGTTGATAATAGCTCAAACAGTGAAGAAAGAAAAAAAATTTTAAGAAGGAAAAAATATATATTTTTACTGATTCATTAGGTAGTTAATTATTATAGTTAATGATTAAGTTTAATATAAACAATCTAATCGCTTATCTTATCCTCTAACCTTGTCTGGACACAACAAAAATAATAATAATAATAAAAGAGCCTCCGTATCTATGTATCATCATGGATTATTTAAAAGCCTAATTCAGCAACATTATACGTCATTTTTTTTCTTGGTTATATTATTTGGATATGTATATCTTTTTTTTAAAGAAAAACACAAATTTATTTATGGGAAATAATGAGGCAATCACTTGGCTTGGCTTACTGGAGAGGAATTGTTTGTCAATCAAAATTCCTTTTTTTTTTTCTCTAATTTATATTAAGAGAACATTCGTTGGCAGAGTTAGTTGAGGGCTGGTCAAGACTGTTCTCTGCCTCACTTTAGCCAAAGATGCAAAGTAAAAAAAAAAAAAAAAACAACAACAAAAGCTGTTGATTTATTATTGAAATAAGACCCGCCATTGTTTCTGCTTACCAAAACCAAAGACTTGGCCTACAAAATCTATACCTTTTTCTTTCCAGATGCAATTGAGTAAAAGTGCTTATTGTATAATAACCCATTTCCCTCTCTCTCGCGTGTATATCAAGGTAAAGAAATCTTGCTTCTTGCTTGATGGGTTTGTAAGTCTTCATCTCTACTCTTTTTTACCCCCCCACAATGAAACAAATCAATCCTAGACAAAATTATTGCACCCAAGTACAGGAATGAAGAAATTTTTTTTGGCCATTTCATAATTGTACTCAAATATATTTTAAAATAGATAATTTTATTAAAAAATTGATTGAACTTATATCAATTGTACTAAATTCAATTGGGTGATAACTGGTGGTTTAATATAGTAATGAGGTAAGATTATTTAAGAGTGAACGTCAGAATTTAAATCTCACCAATGTAATTTTCCTCTCCAATACTAACCAAAAAAAAAATAAAAACAAATTCAATTGGGTGATAACAATTTTAATAGAGTAGCATTATTGGTAGAGCTTCTTTTGTTATAGCTAAAGCAATGAATTTTTATGAATATAAATTAACAATACACCTAGCCATGAATAAAGGAAATTGATTCACCATCAAAACAACTATAAAAATTATAAAGAGAAAATGAGAAGAACGATATATGATCAATGTAATTTTTATTATTAGATTTACAATTAGTGATGTAGCGTTTGACTCTTGTCCCTTTTTTTTTTTTTAATAACTAAAGGAAGAATAAAACTCTATCAGAACTATTGCTTAATTTAGATAGGTAGCAATTGATTTTACAGCATCTAGAGGTACATGACTGATGGTTTTATATTTATGATCAAATATTTAGTTACAGAGTTAATGATTCAAATTACCTTAAGGAACTCTAAAGTCAAAACCCTTAACTAACCCTTTAATCCACCCATCGTGGTAGATTGGTCCACAGAATCAATGGTCCAAATTCAGTTAAGCACATCATAATGTTGTATGTACCTTCTTGTACATGATGATAAGAGGGTAAAACTGTAAATAAAATGTGTCGAACTAAGCCTGAGAAATTGCCATGATGGGAGCCACTTGCGTGTTGTATGACAGCATAATCCTGCATCCACAAAGCTTAAGGTAGTGAAGAGCTCCTAAATTATAATTTACATTTTCTTTTCTGCTTAACAAAGGTTATTTGATAGTTTATTTTCTTTTTCAAAACACCATTTTATAATTCAACAAACAATTTTTTTGGTATTTTCTTTATCCAAAAAATTCATTAATCAAGGTTTCAAGAAAAACCTTAACTTTCTCTTTTTTATTTTCTGAATATATATATTTATATCTATTTGATATTTGCTATTGGTATATTTTATCGGTGATAAGTTTTTTTTAAACAAATTTTCTTATAAAAATAATAATATTATCTTATTATATTAATTTTTAATTTAGTTTATGTCTCATTATATAGAATTTGATTTAATCTGAAAGTGAGTTTTTTTTAATATTTTTTATGAAAATATTTATTCTTCCTTTTATATGAATTTTATGATTTGAGATTGATCGGTTTAATAATGATATATTGTTGTAAATTCACTCTCAAATTTTATCTAACATACTATATTAATTTCAGCTCACATAACACTATATTACCATATTTAATATAGATTTCCATAATTAATAATATACTGAATCATAAAAAAAAATCATGATAAATACGGTATTATAATTTTAGAGTTGAGTGAAGCCAATATATCATTATTAATTGTATCAAAAATTAGTTTATATTAATATTTTAGATTATAAAAATATATACATATTTTTTATAAATATGGTAGGACATTTTATAAATGAAACTGTCATTACTCAAAAAAAAAATATAGCAATATATTAATTTAGCATGATGAGATATTATATTAAATTACTGTAATGAAATTGTATTAAAAACTTATGAATAATATAATATATAATAAATTTAAAATCAACAATCTTTATATAAAAATAGTAAGTCTATATGGAATATCTCGTACAATTAATAGTAAATATTAAGCTGATCACATTCACACGTATTTAAGCATATAATTTTTAATGTTGAAGGGAAGTAATCCAATTGTGAAGATTATTAATTTTAATTTCATTCCAAAATTTATCTTTACTTTCACTTTTGGAAAGAAAAAAGAAAAGGCGTAATTATAGGTTTCTTTTGGTTACCTTTAAGTCAATGGAATGGGTGAAAGTCTAGGGCTTTCAAAACTTCACATGTTCTTCTTCCTCAACGAATGACGTCAAGGATTCACATTCTCGGATTTCCAATTTTACCAAGATTTTGTTTTCACTAGCTTATCTGCAACTCTCGACTCAAACGAAAAAAAATTTGTGTAGGAAAATATTTTTCTCAGTATCTGAGAATTTTTTTTAAAAAAAATTCTTCCGAAAACAGAAAATTTATATTATTATTGTGAATTTAAAAAAAAATATTGGTTGGCTGTGTGGAGGTCAAAGGCTTTTTAATGGCGTGATTGGCGCCCGAGAAAATAAAATAACCAAAAAAAAAAAAGCCCCAAGAAACCAAAAGAAAAACAAAGGCATTTTACTGGAATTTATTCGTACTTGCAAATTGCAATTGCAATTGCCTTTATCCCATTACCATACCGCCAAATCAGCAGGAAACCGTCACATTTGCAGGAATTTCGTGTACGGACAGATGACGTGGCAGAGTTCCCATGGTTAAATAATCCGTTAGTGATATTCAAATTAGTTACAGAGACATAGAATCCATGGTGGCAAATTTCGGTCAGTGAAGCGGTTAGCGATGTTGGGTTAGGTTAAAGTGAACCTAACCAACGCCGTTTGAAAACAGAAAACAAAAGGTTTTGGGGTTAAGTAACGGCGTTAAGTTATGGAGGGGGGCTAGCGTTAGGTGTAAAATATAGGCTATAAAAAGGTCGGTTCGTGGCAGCTCTCTTCTCCGACTCCAAACTTCTTTCTTTGCTTCCTTCCTTTTTTCTCTTTTCTCTTTTCTTTGATAACATCAAAACTTAACTGCACACAGAGAGAGAGAGAGAGAATGGCAATGGCGGTGCCTTTGAAGTGCTTTCATATTTGCTCGGCGGTTCTTGTGGTGATGCTCGTAGGAGGCGTTTCCGCCACTGTACGGAACAACAGAATCTCTACTCCCGCCAGGTATATAAACGCGAACATGTATTTATTCGTCTCTGAAATGTAGCAGAGGTTCCTTTTTATTAGTCCTTCTTGTTGGGGACTTCGACTCTGTGATTTTTTTTATTCTAAAATCAAGATTTGCAACTCACATTATTTGTTTTCAGCTCTGTTTCTTGATTTCTTTTGCTGCATAATGTGGCTTTCATGAATTTTCTTGGCTAGCTTAGATGGTTGATTTTATTTCGATTTTCCATCGAAGTTTTTCTACGTTTTATGTAGAAAATATCTGCATTGTTAGTTAGTTAGTAGAAATTGGAGCTAAAATAAATGCCTTTCATGATTTTGATGTGTCTTTATCTTCCCTACTGTTTTTTCTTTCTTACACCTCACATGCCGCTTTTAATGAGCTTCTGCTTAGAAGGACAAAATACTACAAATAGTTTTATCTTATTAATGTATATTATCTAATGTGTGTGTGTGTGTCTGTTTTGGTTTAAAGGAATGTGGAAACAGAGCAGAAGCAGTTGCAGAGCTCAAAAAACTCTTCCATGGCGGCGAGGTAAAACGACAAACAAAACTCTCTGCGTTTTTTTGTTAACTTTTAATTTAATATCCAAAACGATCACTACCGTTGGTCTATGGGTAGTGTGTTTTTTGGTTGGACCGTTGGATGTTCAGTAACTGTCTGTCGAGAATCTCACCCGTTGAGATCTCTGCATATTGGATCCGTATCGTTTATCCCGTTATAGTTAGTTCTTCAGATTCTTTTGCCTCATTCCCATATTTACCCTTACAGAAACTACTTAATTCCTAACAAGTATCGAGGATAACGGAAAACGTGAGGGTGGTCTAGTCATTCGTCGCATCGCCGACGGGTGGCCTTGATTAGATTAATTTCTCTCTCTTTTTTGCTTTTAACGGTTTTGCTGGTCAGTGATTGACCTTGAGCGCCACACCCACCCCATTGTACTTCGTGTCTCCCTACTCGCTGCAGGGGTCCCGCCGCGTGTCCATTTTGTTCTTCTTTTTATTTTTTTATATTTATTGCTTCATCTAATTAATTTGTTTTTTTATTTTGTTTTTTCAGTTTCGGAGATGATGTTGATAACTGGAAAAATGAACACGCCGTGGATGACCCAGAAGAGGTTGTAGCCATGGTGGAGATGTATGCTCTTTGTCCCCTCTTATTAATTATTACTGCAAGAATTTTAATTTCAAGGTGCCCATTGTTATACTATTTAGTTTCATTGATATGGGTACCTGAAAAATCTTACTCATTTACTAACAGCGGCATAGGGGTGGGGTAGTTAGGGTAGTTGATTAGAGGGAGTTGGGACATTAATATTTTTTACTACCCATTTGATATAAAAGCCTGCCCAACTGACCCATTACCATTAAAATAGCTAACCTAGCATAATTTTTTCATGTTATTGCTGAATATGGGTCTTGATTTGCAATTTTCCTTTCTTGCCCCCTTATGTATTTTGTGAAATTTGCAATTTTTTAAGGAAGAGATCACGTAGGAATAATAGCAAGCACAGCGTTCGTTATCTGCCTTTTTCACTGACGTCCTTCACGTTGTTTGGCTCCGCAACCTGCCCTTTCCATTGGGTAATGAGATCCGTGTTTCGCGGACATGGTTTTCTCGTTCGTTATCCATCAGTAACACGCACGTAATGGTACTTAGTAGCTGTTTACACATGGTGACAACTAAGATTCCATTCTTTCTCGTGTGTAGCGTAATATTCGAATGATTAGATAATTTCATTCCTTAATTAGTAGGACACTCTATGCTTACAGGCTTAGCTGAAGTAGTATAGTGTATAATCATGGCATGAGATCTTGCGCTGTTTCTTTTATGACGGCTTCGACCGTGTATTGCTAAAAATTAAAAAAAAAAAAAAACGTTGCAATTTTTTGGTGTTTCGGCTTTATTTGCTACAATTCGTAAGTCCAAACAAAAATTATCCGTTGGTTTTCTGGGAAGGCCCAACGGTCCTCGCTGAATGACAAAATGTCAGCGTCCTTTTTGCCACAGTATGCAGCCCGGCTTGCCATTCTCACATTGGCTTGGCCATTAGGAGCTCAAGAAATAGGGCCAAATTTTAACCCCACTCCACCGACACAAATCATCTGTAAAATACAGTGTTATTGTCAAAAATAAAAAAGCAATTTATCTGATACAAGTAGTGATTATTGTTGATTAATATTAATCAACGGTGTTAACTTGATATTGCAGGAGCATCCGCAACAGCACTGAAAGGAGGCGGCTTGGATATTTCTCATGCGGAACAGGGAATCCTATTGATGATTGCTGGCGTTGTGACCCCAACTGGCAGAAAAACCGTAAGCGCCTTGCCGAGTGTGGCATTGGTTTTGGCAGAAATGCAATTGGAGGTCGTGATGGTCGCCTCTATGTTGTTACTGATCCTGGTGATGATGATCCTGTCAACCCAAAGCCTGGAACTTTAAGGCATGCTGTAATCCAAGATGAGCCCTTGTGGATTGTGTTCAAAAGAGACATGGTAATTCAATTGAAGCAGGAACTTATCATGAACAGCTTCAAGACCATTGATGGCCGTGGGGCCAATGTCCATATTGCTAATGGAGCTTGCATCACTATCCAATTTGTTACGAATGTGATCATTCACGGTCTCCACATTCATGACTGCAAGCCCACCGGTAATGCTATGGTGAGGAGCTCACCAAGTCATTTTGGATGGAGGACAATGGCTGATGGTGATGCCATCTCTATTTTTGGATCAAGCCACATATGGGTCGACCACAATTCACTTTCTCATTGCGCTGATGGTCTGGTTGATGCTGTCATGGGTTCGACTGCTATTACTATATCCAACAACCACCTTACCCACCATAATGAGGTTTGTTTGCTTCTGCATTTCTGTTGTGCTTTAACAATTTTTGCCTCTTTGCTAATTTAAATGTAAAAGCTAATAATGTTATTTCTTATTGCAATTGAATACAGGTGATGCTGTTGGGCCACAGTGACTCCTACACAAGAGACAAGCAAATGCAAGTGACAATTGCCTACAATCATTTCGGAGAGGGACTCATCCAGAGGATGCCAAGGTAATATTTTAAGAACACCTTGGGTTTAACCTTTTCGTTCTGCCCAATTTAACGGTTGTGATATTGATCTAGTTTAGTATTGAATAAAAATGAAAATTGCAGGTGCAGACATGGGTACTTCCATGTGGTAAACAATGATTATACTCACTGGGAGATGTATGCCATTGGTGGAAGTGCAGAACCCACCATCAACAGCCAGGGCAACAGATATAATGCACCATTTAACCCTTTTGCGAAGGAGGTATTATTATATAACTACCTCTAGTTTCTTCATTTCCCTTTTGTTTCATGATTATAGGAAAATGTGCCAAATAATTTGGCTAACAAATGCCTTAAACAGGTAACAAAGAGGGTTGAGACAGCACCAACTCAATGGAAGAACTGGAATTGGAGGTCAGAGGGAGACCTTTTGCTGAATGGCGCTTACTTCACTCCATCTGGTGCTGGAGCTTCAGCTAGCTATGCTCGTGCTTCAAGCTTAGGTGCCAAGTCTTCTTCTATGGTTGGATCAATGACTGCTAATGCTGGTGCTCTTGGGTGCCGCGGAGGCCGCCAGTGCTAATATCAACTACAACGGCCAAAATTGGCCAGTTAACTCTGCATTTTATTTGAGCCATTGTTTTTCTTTTCTTTTCTTTTTCAGTCCATTTGCATTACCAAAATATATTGGCAAGTGTACATTTTTTTACACATGTCATTATATTGTCACATCCATATTTCCCCCGTTCCTGTTTGTCTATCTTTCATTTCTCAACCTCGGCCTGCTACTATTGAAAGAAACCCCAAAACCATTATTCCAGGAGCAGGTGCAGAAGCGTTGTTCATTTGTTCTTTGGTTTCCTTTTTGCTTTTTCAGATGCCTGCCTTATATTCCCTTTTCTTCTAACCACCATTCGTGTGTTTTTGAGTCTACAAGTGTGTCAGTTTGTCTAGTCACTTTGAGTCATAGGAGTTGGATGAATTGTGTTCATTTTCTTTTGTCCAGTGATAAAAAGCAATGGCATGGATTTCAATTATTATATCGGAAAAGAAAAAAAGGGAAAAAAAATCTGTTATAGATGATGCAGTAGATATAGCAGTGTTGTTCTTTATCTTTTACATTTTTCCTTTTGCTTTTTTCGGTGTCAATGGAAGCAACATTTCTTTTACATGAAATATCTTTTATACTTTGTCATTCTTTCGTATGCACTTCTGCAACATCCACATGATATAAAGTTGCTCAACCAATATGATCACACTGTTATTCATCTGTTCTTATCAATTTCTCTCTGACCTTAACCAATTGATACATCCATTACCAGGGACCTCAACAAACTTCATAATTGTTAGACCAGAAATTATTGTAAATAGTAAATTGGCAATGCGACCCTACCAATCTACCATAGCAGAACACATGAATAGCAATGTGAATCTTCACTTTCTCTGAATGGGTCGTATCGGCACCAGTGTTGGGTTGGGGGGCAAGAATTGTTTGATTTTATGATCAACTCCAAACATGTGAATGATGAGAACTTAACCGCTGGCTGCTCCTCCAAATTAGAGGCAACACAGCCCTAACAGAACTGGAGGGTGACAAAAAAACGCGTGGAATTCCATGTGATTTAGGGCCCCATTTAGCATGTGAGAAGTTTTTTCCTCTGCAAGATATGGGGCCAAACTTAATTCTTTAACCTATGACATGTTTCACATATGAACGTTACAAAAGCTGTCACTTCAGCATTAAGCACTTAGGTCTGGCAAACTTGCTTGTGTATGTATGGCCTCAGTGCTTTCACTCCAACGGTCAGATACTAAGTAAATTTTGCGAAATCACCTTCTACCTCAAAACATTATTACATATTTAAAAATTGATGAATAGCCCCTAGGATATCTTTGGTATAGGATCTTTCTGCACGCCCATCTCATTGAACATCCAAGTACTAATTGCTTCCAAAACAACAAATACAATGATCATCCACTAAAGATTCCAAGGAATTTTAGTGGGGTAAACCACATGAGCAGCTAAGACTCGGTGGCAAGAGACCCTACCCTTGAGTTAGAAGGAGCTTATCTAAATTTATACATTTGACACAACAAAAAGTAGATAAGACTTAATTGCTTCCTACAAGATTCAGCCAATTTCTGCTCAGTGCTTCATGTCCGCCTGCTACCCTTTTGGATTAAATTCAAGGAAATTTGGATATGGTGAATTAAAGATTCGTTGGCTTGCCTGTCCATGATATAGAATAGTTCCCATCCGACCCATTTGCTTCAACCGTGAGTTGATTAATGGTGGACAATTAAGGCTTCTAAAAAGTTTTAGGCCCAAAAGTCAATCTTCGTTTGTAGGCCCAGTCATATTCCTAAACTCTCAAATTATATGGCTTCCAATCAGCGATAGTGAGCAAGACATCAAGACTTGGCTCAAACACTACAGATAATATAAACATGAATAATTGGCAACAATACTGGACAAAACATAAGCTTCCAAATTCGAAGAGAAATGGACTAGTCTTTTGAAGAAATGATTAATAATAATAGAAATAAAAAAGCAAACAACAAACATGCAAGAACAAATATAGCCGCACACCAGCTAAATATATGCTGGGTAAAAATGAAAATTGACCCGCAAGAAAAAGCTTATAATAATTGAAGAATATACTAGGAATGCAAAAAAGATTAAACTCAGATATTTTAGATATAAGCTAAATCATCAGGTTCAGTTGCTAGACTCTAGAGTTTCATTTAATCAATAGCTTACAAAAAAAGATACTGGCTTCAAGTGTTCCTTAATAAAGAGCATACAATTCAAAAAACATACAAATACTGCTTCCTTCTCCTCAAGCAAGAAGTACTAAGTTAAGCCAGTGTCCTCATTAATTATCTTCTCCAAACAGTGCCTAATTGTTATCCCCCTTCGGCTTTTTTCCTGATGCTTCATCATCTTGTCCATCTTCTGCAACACCATCATCATCTTCCCTTTTCCCTAAAAAAATAAAAATACCAGATTATGAATGCCACAACAAATCATTTAACTAGTCAATTTCTGAAATCATATGAAAAGAAAAATCACTCAACTCTTTGTAGTAGCATCTTCCTCGTTCTTGTCCACTGAATCCTGCTTAGTCTTGTCAGTAGAATTTTGCTGATTTTCTTCAGACTCGTCAATCTCAAAGACATATCCAACTTCAGCAAAGTGCTCTTTCACCGAAGAAAGAGCCCTGTAGCGGTGTGAAATCTTATTCTTTTCTTCCTTGGCCATCTCTGCAAATCTGTAAAAAATAGACCATTGTAACTTTGACATTAAAGCCATATGAAACAAGAATAACAGCAAATATATATGGGGAAAAAAATTCGACTTTACGTTTGCTCGTAGCCTTCAGGTTGGAAAATTGGATCCCATCCAAAGTCCTTGGGGCCTCTAGGATCTACAATCTCACCCTAAATAATCAGCCACACATCCATGTTAGGAGTAATTGAACAAAATTAAATTTCACACCAAAACTAAAGATTGCAAAAAATTTATAAGTTAAAAAGATTCAACCAACACAAAAAAAACAGGAAAAGCAAAAGAAATTACTAAAATAAATTTTAAAAACTCAAGACAGTAAATCCGAAAACTTAAAATTTCATGGCTCCCCAAGTAAATTTTTTTTCTCACTGTTCAACAAGTTAAAAAAACAATGAATAGCTTTTTTCTTAACAATGCCAATGTATTCTAATCAAATTTCCATGGAATATATAACTAATGGTGAAAAGAAGACAAAATTTCAGATGAAACAAAAATCCAAAGAAAAAGCAGCAAAGCATAGTTGACATGACTGTCAAGATACTAAAATGTATTAATCAGGTGAACATTTAAGTCAAATGAGAATTAAAACAGTTAAATGAGCAAAAAAGAAAAAATAATCACTAGAACCTACCATTGTCTTCCCCAGAAATGTTACAGGATCAGCTTCGGGGCCAAGAGAAAAAGAGAAAGTACATAGGGCATAAGCAGATTTATCAGTATATCCATCCAACATTTTGACCAGGCCTAAATCAAAGTTCAAAAACATGTCGTCAAAAGATAAGGAAATGACAATAAAAAAATTTAGATTAGGCAGGAATTGTAAAAGAAAAACCGTAAAACCTTCAAGACCAGTCTTGTCGAGAAACCACTTGCTGCAAAAATAATCAACAGTAAGAAATGAAAATCACTAATACCAATAATGAGTAAATTTTCCATAAATTAAAATGAGAACGAAAAAATTTGATATTAATCTCCCTAAAAAATAAGATAGAAAAGAACAAAATTGACTCCAAAGAAAATATGCTAGAATCTAATTTCAACAATGTCATGTTGTTTGGTATAAATTTATGATGAATTCATTTGTAAATGAAATATCATGTTTGGCTTAAATGTTGAACTAATTTTATACTTTTATAGGTTTTAATGCAAGATTGATTTGCAAATTCTCTCAATTCTATGAGAACTTGACTCAAGCAAATTCAATTGCAAATTCTATCAATTCTGCTGGAACTTGACTCAAGCATAACCAATCCCATAGAATTAAGAATTTAGAATTCTGAATGCATATTTTGTCATACCAAACATGACGACCATAGATTTGTAAATGAATTACATTTATACCAAACACAATCTATGAGAAATCAGAGTCACTTAGAAATTGGAAAGTCATTTAAAAAACAAATTGAATATCTCAAGCAGGCGCTGCTTTGTTTTGTAGCCAAATAAATAAATCTGATTTAAATTCATACCATTAACTAAAGACACTACTCAAAAACAGAAAACATGTTATTAAGAAAACACACATTAAAAAAAAAAAGATGCAATGCGTCAATGCCAATGTGACTAGCTCCAAAGAAAACTGTAATTACTTTAAAATGAATTTAATTGTATTATTTTTGCAGGTGTCCTACTAAGCTAAGTTCAATCTTCAAAGATACAAGATAATGTGCAATGCCTCTAATTCGAAACATCGGTTCATAAACACAAAGAATCAAAAGCGGTAAAAAGGATCAGGCTTTATGCCATCATAAAAGAGTAATATAACCAAAAAAAAAAAAATTAAATATCACCAACCAACACAGATGTCATAAAAAATTATATGTTCGAAGACCACAGATTTAAAATAAATGTTATTACAATTCTGCTATGTATAAAAAAATATATATAAAAAAAAAGCAGAAATGGAGCACTAAACCTGGGAAACAGAATAGTCAACTTACACATATGGACCTGCAAAACAAACCCATACCCCATACCCATACCATCATCAATCACCATATGTATATATCTATATATATAAATAACATATTATTATATTTGAAAAAAAAAAGTTGAAGAAAATACCAAAAAAAGTTGGGAAATTACCAGGAAGACCCTTGAGAGCATTGTAGCACAGACAAGTGTCCTCCACCAGTACGGGACCTTTCACCTTCCAGTTCCCATACCAAACAAAGAAAAGATAAGTGTGTTGCAAACACGCGCTTATAGACATAAGATGCACAGTACGTAATATATACGGACCTTTTCGGCAGCCAAACGAGCTTTTTCTTTGGAGATCGCCTCCGGCTCCCCTTGCAGTTCAGGCACTGTAAAAAAAAAATAATAATAATAATCAAACGATGAAAAAGAGAAAGAAACAGTAAATTTTTCTAGAGAGAGAAAAAAGTTAGGTTTTCCCAGAGAGAGAGAGAGAGAGGGAAGTACGGTCAATCTTCATGGATCGCAAGGGGATAGTCCCGCCGATGATGGCACGGACTTCTTCTAGCTTCTTGGCGTTGCCGGTCACGAAGGTCACCGGGCGTGAAACCACCAATCTCGTCGCTGCCATAGTCGTTTTTTTGCTTTTAGTTTTGCTTTCGGTGGTTTTAAGAAAGAAAAAAAAAGAGATGAGTTGATATTTATAGAGCACTTTATGATTTTGGGAAGAAAATGAGAAGTCGCGGAGAAGGAGATTTTTGTGCTTCGCACTTAAGCTAGTGTTGTGGTGTGTACTATGAGATAAATGTGTTTGGTTGCCGTGATAAAATGATTCCTGCCTTGGATAGAATAAAAGGTTTTGTTTGGTTTCTAACACTGTACTATATGTTACCCAAAATGACCCTAACTACACTACCTGCATTAATTTATTAAAACATCATTTTCCTGAATTATATTCACAATGTGAATTTTAATTTTAATTGATAATTTTTAAAAAAAAAATTAGTAGAGTAATTTAATTACTTCTTCCTTCTCAAAAATATTATTTATTAATATTTTTTAAAATATCTCAAAATATATATCTACTTTCATTAAATTAAAAATATTTATAATCATTTTTAATTTATCCTTATTAATTATTAAATAAAGTAAAGTATATTTATTATCTTATTAATATAATTAAGGATATATATGAAAAATATATATAATGACAAAATATTTAATATATTTTTTTAAATAATGTATAAATTAAAATGTGACAATTTTTTTTGTTGAAACGGAGGAATATATTGCAAAATAGCAAAATCCCACTAAAAAGAAGAGTGAGTTTGTTGGTAACTGAGACGGTGTGAGAATATTAAATGGTAAGTGAAGCCATTAATGGTTATTTTATGGGAAATTTATAAAAAAAAATTAATTAAGGAAGAAAAGAATGACTGTAATTTTCTCAAATGTAGGGACATGTATGATATAGGAAAATAAAAAGGGCAGCTTTGTTGGGGAAAAGCAGTGGAAAAAAGAAGCAGAAAGGACAAAAGCAGAAGGCTTCCTTGCAATTTACACCGAACCAAACCAAACCGAACCAATAAGAGAAGGATGGATCCATTGAACATCCACCACGTACCATCATCACCTTCTCTTAGCTTTTTAGGTTCCGCTCTATGTTCCCATGTGAGACGCCACGCTCTGCCCTTGTGCTCCAAGTCAATGGGTCAATACCATCTTTTCAAAAGCCCTGAATTTTGAAATGATAATTACCACGCATTTTAAATAGCATCTTTCATCTCTTTGGGCTTTGGATGACCAAGTAAACTGGGAAAGAATCTAACGCTATGTTTTTTAATACAATTATTTATTACAAAATGTACTTAAATATAAATTTTAATTAAATTATTAAATTGAAATTTTTATATTAGATTATATTATGCTAAATATATGGTAAGGTCTTGAAAAATGAAATTTTTATTAGTTTAATGCATTCACATTTTAATTCATTTTATTTAATATGTAATTTGATTTGCTAATCAATTATATAAAATAAAAATGAGATGAAACGGAGAAATATGAAATATTTTATAGAAAAATGATATTTTATAAAATATAGGTACAAAATATATGACAAAAATATAAATTTTTTAAAATGTAAAAATATATATGAAACGTGAAAACGTGATTCACTTAAAATTTTCGGCCCAACATAGCTAATGAATGTCTTTATTCAAATTTAATTATCAGAGTTTGCATTATAAAAAAAGAAATTTATCCAAATACATCAATTATGTGAAATATATTTTTAAAATAAACAGTGAAATTATTTCTCTTGAAATTAGTTAACATAGAATATAAAGTTAACATGAATTTTATTTCTCTTCTTGTTAACATTCTTTTAACTACCATTTTTCATTAAAAAAAAAAGAAAGAAAAATCATGTTGGATATATAAATATATATATATATATATAAAATAAAAAAAAGGATAATTGCTCCAATTAGTTGGGAACTCAAAAAATAAGCTAAATTTTTTTAAAAAAAAAAAAAAGAATAAAAATCATCAGAGACGTTAAAGATGTGTTTGACGTAGTTAGTGGGGAGTGGGGCAAGTGCAAGTAAGTGAAGGAGACAGTAGAAAAGAAATTAAAGAGGTTTGGTCCAGCTGTGGGGCAGACCCCACAATTACGTACCTAAGCCCACTTGTCCATTCCTCATTTACAGCTTTGACACGTCATGGAGTTGTCTCTTAAGGCCCAATATATAAAATTATAGTCGATTGATCGGAGTCTGTCTCCATGCAGCGGGGTTTTTTTTTTTCGGGTTACTTAATATGACCCCTTAATTTTCTTACATTGTACTATTTAGGCCTTTAATTTTTATTTATATTTGGCTCTTAAAATTTTAATGAAAAATTACTCCTTATCTATTCAATTTTTTTAAATAAAATTCTTTATATCTTAAAAATATATTTATTTATTTTAATAGTTATAAGTTTTTGGCTTTTCCCTATATAAATAAAACGCATATTTTTATTAATTTTATAAAATAATACACATATTGATTTCAATATAAGTTAAATAATATTCATAATTTTTTTTTGAAAAAATCTTTTAATAATTAATTATAATTTTAAAATCTATGCAATATAAAATTTTTTCATTTTTTAAATTATTATTTTCATAATTCATCAAGTTAGACTTTTAACAAAATGCTACATCAACTTTTCAACTTAAAAGATAAAATAAATAAAGCTAAAAATTAGATATGTTATATTATAAATAATAAATTTAAAATTAAATCTTAACATTATAAATGAAAAAATTTGTACAAAATTAAGAAATAAATAATTAGAAAATAAAATTAAAAATAAAATTCATATATTATCTATTATCTATTTAGAATATGTATCATATAACAAATGTAAAATAAATGAAAAAAAGAAGAAGAATTGGATTTTTTTTAAAGCTCACGAATCACTAACAACATGTTAGGTATTGCTATTGAAAAAATATAATTATGAGATAAAAAAAATACAAAAGATTTTTTCTCATATTTGATTATAGATTTTTTTGAATATAAGTTTTATAATTAAAAAATTGCTATAGATTAAAGCTTCAAAATAAGCATTTTTCAAAATCAAATTTTTTACTCATAAAATTCATATTTGAAAAAAATTATAATTAATTGTAATAGAGAATCATTTTTATTTTTTATTTCAAAATTAAATTATTTCAATAGAAATGCCAAACATAAACTTATTAAATTGTCCATAATTAACTTTTCAACCTTTATTGTTTTACAACTTTGATTTTAAGATCTTATACTAATTATAATGAAATGTTTATAGCATTGAGGTTCAATAATTCATTCGTAGACAAAGTTATTGTTCAAAAAAGTTCCTAAATTATTATTTGTCATATCAAATTAATAAAATAGAATTTTATTGTTTATCAATTTAATAATATGTTAAACTCGTGTGACACATGAATTATTGAATAATATATAAATAATTTTAGCCTTCATCAAAATTTATTTTGGATAAATATTTGAAAATTGTTATGCATAAATATATAGCAAATAAGTACTTAAAACTCATATAATTTTGTCATGTCATATATACATATATATATATATATATATATATATATAGAGAGAGAGAGAGAGAGAGAGAGAGGAGTGAATATGAGCATAATTTTAGCTTTATTTATTTATAGGAAAAAAGACAAATAATTATTCAAAATTGCTTTGTTTTTTGAAAGAAAATTTTAAAAAAGAAAAGCCTTTCTCTATATCCTAAGCTTCTTCAAGTTTCTTTTCATTATTATGGCAAAAAGAAAAATGATAATAAACTTCAATTGCAATAAGCTTGAAAGAGTGATAACTAATTATTGTTTAGTGGGCACAAAAGCTCAAAATTAAAGGGGAAAAAAAAGGTTTGGTGGCATATTAAAAATTTTAGGATTATGAGGTTTTTTCTAGAACAAATATGTAAGCTGAATTAAATTTGTATTTACA
Source organism: Omphalea diandra (assembly GCA_949677035.1). Classification (NCBI taxonomy): domain Eukaryota; kingdom Viridiplantae; phylum Streptophyta; class Magnoliopsida; order Malpighiales; family Euphorbiaceae; genus Omphalea; species Omphalea diandra. The sequence continues at coordinate 34,197 of CATIWR010216316.1, forward strand.
TTTATGAATATGATACCAGGGTTGACACAACAATGATATGCATATATATTATTAAAATTACTAATATTTTTATCAATTTATATACAAAGTTTTCACAAAGCTAAAAAAATATTTTATATATAAAAAAACAGTTTTGTTTTTTTTAGCAATAAAATATATATGAATTTGAAAGGATATAACAAATATTACATGCTAATTCATAATAGAATTTTAAAAAATCAATAATCATCAAAATAAATTATGTATTTTTACTTGTTTGTTATAAAAAAATTATTTATAATAAAAGATATCCATTGAAATGGTTAAATTGTATTCAGCACCTATAAAAAAAAATGCATCAAACATACATGTTTAATATTTATTGAATACAATTTGACATGTTTATCACATGTTAAATATACATTGAATCAATGCACTTTTGAAATAATTATTTGACGCTATATATGTACTCACTAATTGTAGATTAGATGATTGCGTAGACAAATAAAGGTCATCAAATTTGCAATTAAAATTCTTCTCAATTTGGACATCTAATCATTGGGAAAGACAAAAAAAAATTTGTAGCTTAGCCTGAAAATGGATAAAGAGCCAAGTAGGTCCCTAAACTTTTGTAAATTGACAATTTAAATTCAAATGAACTATTTGGACTAATTGTGTCCCTAATCTTGATCAATTTGTTTAATAAAACTTTATTTTGACTAGTTAAGGTATAAAACACGCATAATAATTAGCATGTGAAGCAAATCTCTCTCTCTCTCATTTATTTTCTCTTTTTCACGTAGATGGAAGCATTATTAAAAAATTAAATATATTTTTTAAAAAAATATTTTTTTATAGATAAAAGGTGGAAGACTCTATCCACTCAAAATACTCATAGCTGCCATTGACGAGCTCAACAAGCTCCATTTGATAAAAATTGAGTATCAAATAGTAGAAATCAAATATGAATAGAAGAAAGAATTAAGGGCAAAAAAAAAAAAAAAAGAAAAACAAGAACAACAAAAAAAATAATTTTGAAAAGGAAGAATACATGATTGTCTTATTTCATTGATAATTTGTACAATATATTATAATTTTATTTATAGTTAGCCTTTAGTTAACATCTACTGACAGACTATTACTCTAATATTGTTAACATATCTAATTGAAATCTAGCAACTCTAAATAATTAACAATTTATCCATTCAATCACATAACCAATTCTTTAACTAATCAATTGCCAACTTCATGATTCATGTGTTTCATTCTTCCCCAATCAAATACTAATCCATAAATTGCAAATTGACTGCTTCATATCAACTTTCCCTTCTTGAATTGGCTTTGCCCTAAAACCAATATTTGAAAATCCTAGCTAAATCATATATAAATTTTAAGTAGTATTTTTCATCTTGCATTTAATTAATTGCAAAGCCCAAAAGAATGTTGGTATTGTAATTGCTTCATATTATGATTTTGCCTATGGTCCTTTTTGAATATTTAGCTATCAATCCCTTCATCTTAGATTGCATTTAATTTGAGCAGAATTCACACTTTAAAAATCATATAATATTTCCAACTTAAAATTTATTTGCAAGTCAGGCCTCTTAAAGTTTCTTTCATTATATTTGCCCCCAAGTTGCAAATTATTAACAAGAGCAAATAACAAAATGCATCCTTTCAATCTATTACTACACTATCGTAGTAAAATTGAATTGAAGATTAAATTAGTTTGTTGATTAATTTTTTATTCGATTAATTTGATATGATTTAATAAAATATTTTTTAAAAAATGTAAATAATATTGAAAAAATATTTTAAAAATATACAAACTATATAACATGAGTAATGAAAATCTATTTTAAAATTTAAATAAATTAGTATAATTTTTAAAATTTTTGAAAAATGACGTAATTTTATATCAAATCGGTTTAATTTGAACTTTAGTTTTAGTTGTTTTCTCGATTTTAATTGATTTTTTCAATTTTGATCAATTTTTAAATGATTAATTTTAATACTAAACCAAATTAGATTACTGATTAATTCTCAATTTTATTAATCCAATCAATTGTAGAGGTGAGCATGGAGAATGCAGATTCTAAACTGAACTAAGGATCTAGATTGGTTTGATACAGTAACCAAAATAACCAATTTTTTTTTACAAAATCTTTGAACTGAACTGTACTGAAATAAGTAAATGGGATGGTTCCGAAGATTTTGCAATATCCATATCAAAATTTAGATGGAACCGTCCCATATTGGAACCGAACTGATGGAACTGATAACAAAACCTCATGCGTGTGTGTATAAGCCCAACCTATTAGAATGTAAAAATAGTGATTAGTGAGCCCAAGCCTGGTACTATTAATGCAAACAAAAAACCCTAACCTAATCTCTTTCTCATTCCTTTCTCTTTGATAGTGTCGCATACCACACACACACCCTAAACCTCTCTTTTTTATCAGACAACCCCTAACCCATCTATTTTTTATCAGACAACCACCACCTGCTCTCCTCTCTTTTTCTACCTCACAAACATAACCCAACAACCTAATTTTTCCTCTCTTTTTGTTAATCCAAAGAGATCGAAGACTAAAGCCATTGAAGAAGTTCTTCCCTTTCCTTTTAAGATTGAAAATAGTGATCACATCTTCCATTTCCCTTATTTCTCTGTTAAAGACTAAAGAAACTGAAGCAGTTTTTCAATTTAGGTTATAAAACTTTCATTCTCTGTTAAAACAATTTTGTTTTATTATCTTACTCTGTTTAACATGAAACTTCATCTTTCACACCTTAAACTACTATAAGAAAGCTTTGTTAAGGATTGTTATTATATCCATTGCCATTTATCCACGGGTCTTCATGCACAAGAACTAAAAATTACCAAAGATTAGTGTAAGCTTTGATTAAATCTAGTTGTCCTGAAGGTTGTAAACATCGTCTTTTTTCCTATAAACATGAAACTTTTTAAACTTTGCTAGAAAAAGTTAGTGCTAAGTCTAAGATGATAAGCTAGTAGATAGTCTTAGCTTTGATATGACTGCACATTATTGTGTTGTCTCCCTTCCTCAAAGCTTGTCATTCATGAGTTCTTACCTACACCAGGGTGTGTACATCCAAATGCCTCAAGATTTTACCAATTATAATAGTTATTGCTAAGTTTTGCATTATTTGATTGTAAGAAAATGGTAACTGTCTAACAAATTTGCTACTTGTATACTCTACTTGTATAATTTGATTCCTGATTTATGATAAAATTTGATTTGTTTTATAAATTTAATATGATATATTTTGATTTAAGGGTCTTAATCGATGCATGTGGGGTTTTAGTTGCCCAATTTTTATAGCTGATGCAAGGATCTTGTGTTAAATCCTTAGTTAAACAGAGTAAGATAATTATCTTACTTTGTTTAACTAACTAATTTGTGTTAAATTAGTTTTAACTATTTTTTTGTATATGTTGTTCAATTTTTCTCATATTGAAATCTTTACAAGTGCCCATTAATTTTTTATTAACATTTTCTTTTATTTTTATGCTTATTGCAGCCAAATGGTGAGATCAAAATCAAGGAATTTGAGGAATCAAAAGAGAAAAGGAAAAATGACTGTTGAAATGAAAAAGAAACATAAGTCTAATTTGGCTTCTACCATAACAAAAATTCAAGCAGCAGCTGGTTCGACATCTAATGCTGCAGCTTTAGCAGCAACATCTGGATCTGTAGATAATACTATATTTGTAATAATGGACATCTTGCCCAATGAAGGTATAGATATTGAACCATCTGTTGATACATTTGTCATTCATAAGGAGCTAAAACTTAGGTCTAATGTGTTGAAACATTTCAATAAAATGTATGATGAAAATGGTATAAAGACCGGAAAGGCTAAGTGTGTTTGGTGTTATAAATTCTATTAGGCTAAGAGTGAGTAATGAACTTGTGGGTTGAGAAAATATTTGAGGGTTATATGTAAACAATTTCCTTAAGAAATTAAGAATGCATTTAAGGCTGCTTTTGAATCAAAAGATAAATCACAACAAACTTTATCTTTTCCTAAGTTTGTTGATGGAGAGAATACAATGAACTTGTGGCATTTTGACCAACAAACCTATAATGAAGCTTTAGTGAGGATGATAATCAAAGAAGAACTTCCTTTTAAATATGTAGAAAGGGAGGGTTTCATTGAGTATACAAGGGTATGTTGTCTTGAATTTAAAATCCCTTATAGGTTTACATAGCTAGAGACTATTTTCACTTATTTATGAGAGAGAAGAAGAAGTTGAAAGACTACTTGTCTAATCATTTGTATAGGGTTTCTTTCACCACAGACACATAGGCAAGAATTTAAAACTTATCCTACCTATGTTTGATTGCCCACTTTATTGATGACAACTGAAAACTTAAGAAAAGGATTTTGAACTTTTCTATTATAAAGAGGGGGGTTAATATTGGGAATACAATAGATTGGTGCATGGAAGAGTGGGGATTGAAAAAGGTAATGTGCATTACTGTGGACAATGCATCATTAAATAGTGTAACTGTCTTACAATTGAGAAAAAGATTAAGTAAGGGGGAAGCATTAGTTCTTAAGGGGGAGCACTTTCATATGCATTGTTGTGCACACATTTTGTAATTGGTAGTAAAAAATGGACTTGAATATATTCATGGATCCATAGGCAGAATTGAAGAAGTTGTGAAATACATTAGGAGCAGCCCTCAAAGGACAAACTCTTTTAGGAAGTGTTGTGAGCAAGCTAACATTTCTTCTAATTCTTCTTTGCAATTGGACTATCCCATAAGATGAAATTCCACTTAGCTCATGCTAGAGATAACTTTAGTGTATCATTGATAAGATGAATGTGATGTTGTTTGTAGCGGCAGCATTGGACCCTACATGTAAAATTAGTTATCTTAGGGCTAAATACACAATTTATTATAGGAAAGACAAGACAACTGCTTTGGTGACGAGAGTCATAAAAGCTTTAAAATACTTGATGGAGGAGTATCAAGGGGTTAATCTAATGGTAATGGTGGCAGTTCTATTCTAATTTTGTTTATTGTGAGAAATGAAAATATAAATGATGAAATTGATGAATATTTTATAAAATTTCAAAAGGCTAAGGTTATGGCCTCTCAAACTGAACAAGAGAGGTATTTAGATGAATTTCCTAAATATTTCACAATGGACTTCGTTCCTTTGGAATGGTGGAAGGTTAATTCAACTAGATATCTTGTGTTGGCCAAAGTTGCAAGAGATGTTCTAACTATACAGTGCTCTACAGTTGCCTCGGAATCAACTTTTAGCATAAAAGGGAGGACACTCGATTAGTTTAGGAGTTCTTTGACTCCAACAATTGCTAAAGTTTTAATATGTTGTCAAGGTTGGTTCAGAAGTTCTCCTATACTTATACAATTTGAAGAGTGTATTAAAGAAGTTGAAAGTTTTGAATCAGGTAATTTAATGCTTAATTAATTCTTTCTTAACTTAATGTTTATATATGTTGTTACTAGTTAAATTATATAAAATATTTTATTATTAATAACTAATGTTAATAAATATCATTTTGCAGAAATTTATCAAAAGCCATAAGTAATTGATAATATCATTCCAAGGGGCAATGTTGATTGTTAAAAATCTCAAAATAATTATCATAAGTGTTGCTGGTTTTGTTAGCTTACTAATTTTGTTGCTTGATGTGTTCAAATTTAATAAAAAAAGTATTATTGTTATTTATTCAAATTTAATTGAAAAGCATTGCTATCATTACTTACAATTTGTGGAGAAAATTCTCCTTAATGTTGACTGCATGCAGTTTGTGAAGTTTTTGGTTATGAAGGTCTGAAATTTAGGGGCTGGTTGTGAAGTTGCTATTTGCAGTTGATTGCTCGCAGATATTCCATTAGGTTGTTATTATGTTGAGTTGTTGCAATTAGGTTGTGAAATTGTGAGATAATAAATTTAGTTTGTAATTGAGTAATTTTGATATTTAAAATGAATGAACTGTTGATTTTCAATGATGCAATCGATTGATAATATATGAACTTGAGATTATTATTGTACAATGTATGAACTGTTGTGTTGTTAATAAATAGGTGAATGAACTTGAGATTATTATACAATGTTGATTTTCAATCATAGTGATGTAGTGATTGTCATTAAACAAGTGAGTGAAAATCTCTAAATCTCCATATCAATCCTGTTTTGTATTAGTTGCTTCGTTTGCACTGAATCTTCAAACTAGCTTGCATCAAAAATTCGGTTCAGTTTGGTACTGTCCCATTCTAAGTTCGAGACGATACCAGCTCCTTGAAAATAGAATCCTCGATTTTTCAGTTCAGTTCCAGAGATTTCTAAATCTCCAAATTGGACCAAATCGTACTCACCTCTAATCAATTGATTCGATTTGATTTTAAAAACATTGAAATGGAAAAAACTAAATTTCTTGACAATAAGATTACCTATTATGTTTTTGAATTTCATTACTAATCTTTTCCTTTTTTTTTTTTTTTTTTTTTCAGAATTCTCATAATGGACATCACTATGTCCACCTTCTACCATACCATTTCCTTGAATGACTTGCACATCCATATTTAATCAATTTTAGAATTTCATACAACCTGTCTTTTAACATTGATTGATAGACCAAAATAATCTCAGTGGATCAAAACCACCAAATTATTTATCTTGATTAATAAACTTACAGTTCTGTGTGGTGATATAAACATGTCTTCCAAATATCAACTTTTAGGGAAAGATCTTGACACTTTGATTTTCGTCACCAATAATGATGATCTCAAATATATGATGAATATGATTGTCTTTATCATGTGTTAGCTAAACTTACATGCAAGTGCTTGTTCTTGTCTTTGATCAACCCTTCATCAATGACTTTTCTTAATTTGTGATTATGTTTATCGAGGCTTTGAATTCTGGTCTTAGATAAGGGTGTTTCATCATTGCTAATGCCACTTGTAATAGCGATCAAAGTGGTTGGATTATTAGAAATGCATGTTGAGTTAGGTAACGATATTGGTTTAGATGCAATGCATATGCAACACTAATTGCATAAATGCAAATAAGAGAACATGGGCAAAAAAATATGTGTAGGTTTTATTGTGGAGAGGAGAAGCCAAAGTAGATAAGAATAATGATGATGATATTGATGGAAGATAGAGTAGTGGACAACTAAGGTTGTTTTTCTTTTTTTTTTTTAAATGTTTAACCATGTGAAAACCACAAATAATAAAAATAAATATAGACTTAGTTAAACTAGATGTCTTAGTTGTTGGATTCAATTAACTCAATTAGTTAATTTTGATTTAAATGGCCTATTTGTAAAATTCAGCAGCTTAATTGGCCTTTTATTGATTTGAAATCACTAGACTATTTTCATATTTAAATCAATTTGTGATGTAATATTATGTAGTTTGTGGAACAAAACATTCAAAATGATTTGCGAAAAAAAAATACAATTTAAAAGTGTCAAAGTGGGATATGATATGCATCATATGGTTATTCTTCTTTTGGAATGCCAGTATAGACGAAAAGTTGAATTTCAACACATACGTTTAAAATATTTTTAGTAAATAAAGGTCAACAAAATACTAATCACACGATTTTTTTCACTAAAAATTTTAAAATAATATTGTCTGGTGAAGAATGAGTCCTGTGAATAATACCATAAAAGACAACAACATACCACAGTTAAATTGTACATATTGAAGTTTTTTTTTCGTTCGCAAAATTTTAATATTTTTTTGAAAGAGCATAATTTTGTGTTTTAATATATAACATTTTTTCCCAATAAATTGGATATCAATTACAATCTTGTTAAACTTGATGTATTTTTTTTTTTAATGATAGTTATTAATGATCAAATTTAAGATTTATTCTATCATTTTCTAATGAGCTAAAATCCGTTCGATTTAGTGATTTTATCAACTTATTTCAAAAATTCATTATTAATTACTACAATTTTAATCGTGATATGAGATGACTAATTGTCGTTTAACTAAATTTCAAGTTGAGAATAGTAAGAGACAAATGCCATTTTCTTCATTTGATTTTCAATCACAACTCTTTCAATTAAACTGATTTTTTGATTTGACTAAGATTATTAAGTTTGAACTGTAATATAAAATGAGTTTTATGGTACATAGGTTGATTGTTATATAATAAATTTTTATCCATATAGTACGTGCTTCTTGCACATTTCACTCTACAAACAAATTTTTATAATTTCTTTTTTTTTTTTAATTTTTATAAATTAGATTTTTGTGTGTTTTTATATAGTATATATAATTATATTAAGACAATATATAATTAAATTAATATATAATTATTTTATATTATTTAATTATATTATAGTATTATAATTATATAATTTATGTTATTATATATAATTATATAGAAATATTATTTATAATTTAAATTATTATATTAATTTTATATTATTATATTAAATATTATATTAATACAATTTTATTTAATATTATATTTAATATTATATTATATTAATTTATGTTTAATATTATTAAATAGATTTTATGTTTTTTGTGATTCATTTGTTATATGGTGTATGTTGATTATTTTAAATATACAAGTTTATTTTCTGTTAACTATAAGTTCATTTTTGTGAATTGTATATTCATTTTTTTTTAAATGGCAAGTTCATTCGACATAAATTATAGATTTATGATCAATAAATTATAAATTTTTTTTATAAGCTGCAGATTTATTTTGGTATAAATTTTATAAGTCATTTTTTTGTAAACGTAGGTTCATTTTTCGTACAATATAAATTCATTTTGTTTGTAAACTATAAGTTTATTTTTTGTAAATTACAAGTTTTTTTGGTATAAACTATAAATTTATTATCAGTAAATCATAAATTTATTTTTTGTAAACAGCATACTCATTTTTTATAAACTATAAGTTCATTTTTTATAGTTAAATATTTAATATTTTCATTGTAATATTAAATTAATAAACTTACAGTCTATAACAGTTTTTTTTGAAAAAATAAGTCTATTTTTCTTTAATAATAATAATAATATCATTGTAATAAAAAATATAAAAAGATCAATAAAAGTATAAATATGAATATTTAAAATAAAAAAAGAAATTTGTTAAAAAAATAAATAAATCATTAATATTTAAAATAAAAAAAAATGTTAGAAAAGAAAACAAAACAACAATTATAAAAAACGATAAACTCTTTTTGTATTTACTATTACATATATTTTAAAACCTTAAATTATAAAACATTGAGAATAGGGTCTATAATATAATTTGCTTGCTTGCATAGACTCTATAAACTTAACTTCAAGCTTTGACACCTAGCAGCACAGAGTTATGGGTGTTGAAAGACTCAATGGACCTAGTGCAACCAACCTAAACTAATATTTATAGATGCACACGTAGGCTGAATGCATAATTTAATTCTTGAGCTTTGTTCAAAATTACTACATTGGCCCCATTATCTTTAATTTCAACCAATTTAGCACCCTTTTTTTTAACTTTAATAAATTAAATCTCTATTATTCAATTTGTATAATGCGTTTCACACATGACATTATGAAAAATGAGAAAATGATGAGAGACAGGAAGGAAAAAAAACAAGAAGGAAAGGAAAAAAATTCATTTATTTAAGATAAAAGGGTCTACAAATAAAAAGTCTTTCAATGTTGGTGCGAGTGTAACAAATATTTGATAGACTTGGATGTTCAAAAACCAATGTTTAAAAGATTAACAAAAAGTGATATTCTAAATTAATCAAAATTAAAGATTTCGGCCAACAAATTAATTAAGTGGAGTTTGAGAGTTAATTAAGTAGAGTTTAAGAGTTAAATTATGCATATGATACACATGTGTGTGTGCGCGTATATATATAGTCCGAGAAACTATCTAATTATTACAAAATTTTGTTATTTATCATATTTAATTATATGACAAGTGATTAGAAGTTATATAATTTCTACATGTTATATTACTCAATTAAAGAAACTTAAAATAGTTGTAAGTATTAATTAAAAAAATTATATGAAAAAGGAAAAAAGATAAAAGGCAAAAAGAAATGTTATGGACTAGTTCACAAATATGGTTGCTGAAAGGCTCAACACAATCTTCAGGTGCAAGTGACATTTATATTGACCCAAAAGAGAGTAGGAGCCGTTCCAATATTATGTGGCCTATCAGATTGAGAACAACAAAACATAGGCCTGCATGCCAACCAGTCCAGAACCACAACATGAGCCTTCTACATTCGAGTCATTTGACAGTGATATTTATATTGTATAATTTAACTATTTGTCATTATAATTAATTACTTAATTAATAAATTATCAAAATTGATAATTATTTATAAAAAATATTTTTTATATTTTATTTTTATCATTTATACTGAAATATATTTTAAACTTTTTTATCCTTAATATCTTAATTTATTAATAACTATATCTAATAATCAATAAATTAATAACTACATCTAATAATCAATAAATTAGCTGCACTGTTTGATATTATTAGCAAATTTATTTTTTAAAAAGATTAAATTGCTATATACTCCTTGAATTTCATAAATTTATTTGATTTTTATGAAATTAACATAACTATTTTTATTTTAACTGAATTCAATCGTTTTATAAAAAAACAATTTCTTAAAAATTTAATAATAAAAGTTATTTAAAATAATTATATTATTTTAAATTAATCTAAGTCTTAATAAAATACGTTATTTTTATTTTTATCAAATAAATTGTAATTCGATTATTTTTTATATAAATTGCAATTTTAATATTATCATTAAAATTATAATAGATTAATATGATTCCATTTACAACTAAAACAAATCAATTTATTCATTATAACAAATTAGGATAAATTAAGATGAAAAAAAATCACCTTTAGAGTATTAATATAAAACAATTTTTATATTTAATATGTTTAAATTCCAAGCTTTAGATTTTATACTTGAAGAGATTATTGTAAATTTAATTTAAGATTATAGAGTTTAGATTTTAAAATTTTTTCTCTATTTATTTTTTATTAAATTTATTGTCATAATTAAAATGATTGTAATCACAACTTAAATAATATTATAATTTATATGTTTATTTAAAACATGCTCATTTTATATTTTATTCATTATTGATAAAAATCTCAAATTATTCTACTTGCAATAGATTCATGACCAATAATAATCTATATTCTCTTAAATTCAATATAATACTGATAAAAAACTAAAAAATTACTTAAAATAATAAATATTTTAAATTTGAAACTTTACACTATTGAAAAATAACTTAATTATTGATAAAATTTGCATCAATTTTAGGTTTTAATTAGAATTAGATTGAAATGAGATAAAATTAAAATTACTTACTTTCAATTAAAATAAAAAAATTGATGATTTATTTATAATTAAGCTAGAAATTTTTAAATTGTTATCACTGCATATATGATCTATATAAAGTGAAATAGTTAAGCAAGGAAGACTATATCTATATTCTAGCCAATCAAACGAAATCATTTGTATCCTAAATATATAATTAGGTTAATATGTAGTTCAAAAAATAAAATGCTGGCAAAATTTTGATAGAAAAATAAAAGATAAAAATATTTTATTTAGAGTGATATTAATTTTGAATAATATAATTATTTTTAAATATATTTTATTATTAAAATTTTAATAAATTATTTTCTATAAAATTAGATTGAATTTAGTTAGAAATAAAAATATTTACTTTGATTTGATTCAAATTAAATAAATTTATAAAATTTAAAAAAGATATGAAAGTTTGATGTTTTTTAAAATAAATCTACTTGCAATATCAAAGAACGTAGAAAAAATATTATCTATCTTGTTTTATTAAATTAATTGATTGCTTATAGTTATTACCAAGTTAAAACATTAAAAGATAAAAAAAATTTAAATATATTTAATTTTAAATAATAAAAATATAATATAATAAATGTTTTTATAAATATATATTAATTATAAATCACTTTCTAATTAAATAATTAATTATAATAATAAATTATCAATATCAAAATATAAAACTAATGATTAAAAATTTTTAAATTATATGGTACCGTAATAATATATCTTGATATAATAATGATACTCTAGAATGATAGTCTACTTTCAAAATTAACACCAACACTGTGAAATTCCTAATTTGAATTTGTTAAATCTCCACCAAAAAAAAAAATAAAAATAAAAACAAAGGTTATTTGAAAGAGTGTTGTCTATCAACACATGCCAACTTCATTTAATGGCGTTTATATTCTTCTCAATCACTCACAACGTCAACCTGCCTTATTATATGCAAACACTTCAAACCAAAAATATGTTGATCTCACAGAATGAGCTATGAGCTCTCCATCTTGACCATTGCCTACGAATACCCAAACGAATTTGTTGATCCAGTGGCTGTATCTTAGCATTGAAATATGACCACCCATATTGAAACCTGCCCAACCAATGACCATTTTGATTAATTTATGCCCTTATGTTTCAGTTTTTCAAAAGGTAAAGGTCGCATATGAGTAAGCTTACGTTAAGTTGGTTTGCGACAGAAACAAAAACGTGTGTAGATTCCATTGGGGTAATTCCCAAGGACACGACCCTTAAAAGAGGGGAGGCTTGAAGCGGCGCCGTTTAGCTTTTTTTGGGGCCCTTTATGGTAGTATTAAATTACTAATTTATGTCCTAGATGGAACCTACATATTATGCTTTATGCACGTATCAATTAATAATAATATTGAATTAGATCACGTAGTATATAATAACAAGACTTGACCAATCAGCCTGCCTTTTGATTTAATGATATTAAAATTATTTTGTCAAAGAATTAATCAATTTAAAAAGCTAAGCTATTTGGTGAGCTTTAAAAATAGTTTTATATCTCTAATATACTCTTGCAGGTAAATATTTGTTAATAACTTTACCTTGTTATTGAATCCATTTCAAAAATAGTTTTATATCTGTATATGAATGTTTATCAACAAAGTGTGAATAAGCACAAATTCACTTTATTTTATGCTAAAGCTTTTAATTAATAAAATGAAGTGATTGAGATCAAATTCTAAACCTTTTAATCATAAAAACGTCATAAATATCAAAAAATCATTCAACCCAAAAATCTAAACTATTAAATAAATTTCACGAATATTGAAGATTATAAAATTACAAATTCAATTTTCAGTCAAAACCAAATATAAAAACAGAAAAATAAGAAGACTTGTGAAAGAGGGTTTGGTGTTGGTGAGATAAAGCAATTAGTGGGTTACAAAATTTGGATTCCCATCCTCACGTGATATGACCTCAAAATCAGGGATGTGTTATTTGTTAAAAGCTTTGCTTCTCCACGTAATCCACTTAGTGCCCAAACTCCATTTTCTAATTATTTGCTCACTACAAGTTATCGATTGAGACATGCCTTCTTCTGTTTGGTTGGGTTTTGTTTCTTTCTTATCCTCTCTTTTCTTTTGCATCCATTTTTTTTTCTTTTTCCTTCTTTTGATGGTCATGGGAATGTAAATTGACCCATTTATTCCTGGGCCCACTCTGTGAAGCTTCCTTGGCCACATGATTGCCATCCTTTAGGTTATGATTATAGTCAATCTCTAAATCTACATGCCTCTTGCCCTCTATTTTATCTTCTTTGTGTAAGCTTTAGTTTAGTGTCCCTTGTGCATAACAAGATCTTTGTTCCAAAATATTGCCTAGGATATGTATAGCCATAGATGGACAATATTTGTCCTATGAGTCGATAAATTATTGACCTCCAAACGATCATTTTACTATAACTAATACTTGCGAAGTTGCATAATTATCCAATCACATCTTAACCTTTTGATTAAAGCTCAATGAACTTCTAATTAAAACAGCTTCAGAGAATAATCACCATTGTATCAATTTCTTCAAGAGAGTTCTTGAACGGCTAGAAGGCTAGAACAATATTCTTGCAGGAAATACTATCCTACTTAGAGATGCCAATAAACTAGTAGCTCAATATTAATGAATTTTTACGGGAATTATTTTCTAAAATTACAAGATCTTGAATTTGAATTTTAATTAGAATTAAACTAATTAAAAATGAATTAATAGCTCAATAATAAAAAAACTAATTATGGACACTCTAAAAGAATTTATAATTAATTATTGGTCATCTATGTGTATGTATATAATGTCATATATTCCCAAAACTGCATAATCAATTTAGGTTTTGGAGTGATTTTGACTATCCAATCAATCAAAATGACAGGCTCAAACCATAGGCTGGATCCTTATCAAATTGAATGTTGTTGGTATGGTGACATATAATGATACAAAATTTTTCTTATGTAAACTATTTGGGTACTGAAGATGCATGCCAGTGCAGACCTCACTCTTATGTTACATTGTTTATTTGATGATTCTCCTTAGAAAGTCTTTGTTCTTCATAGGTTAACTAAAACAATTATCTGACGCTACTACGAAATTTTAGAGATTGTTTTGTATAATATTGTACATATTCTACTAATTAAAATATAAAATTAAACATAGAAAAAAAAAGTATTGGATTTAACAGTGATCGGAACATAATCTCTTTTCCTGCATCTATTTACATTACATTTAACTTGCCAGCTAAAAATGGCTAATCAAAATTAAATGCCAACCCTGTTCTAATTAGCACGTGACCGCACTAATTAGGGCACATGAGCTAAGCTTACGATAGGGTTTAGTGTGTGTAAATTTTGCTTATAGTATGCCGATGACGCAGAAAGTCACGCCTGGAGGTATAGCTTGAGGAGAAAGTGATATATATGTAGTCACCTTGAGCATTGCGTTGTTTCTTTGAACCTAAGTTAGAAGATGATAGGTTTGCATGTAAGAAGAGTCAGGAAATGCTACAGGAATTGCTGTCAAACTTCTGTTACTTGAACAAAAATCGCAGACTAGACAGGGTTTTAAATTAGAGTTATTTATTTTCCATGAATTACAATGATAAGCTTAGGTCGCATGAGATATAATTATAAGAAGTGTAACCAGAGTTGGTCTAATATCTGAAGACCCACCTAGCAATGGTATAATTGAATTTGAATCTGTACTGTTAGATGCTGAATCGCGTTTCCTCTTTATGGCACACAGTAACAGGTGCATAAATAATTATATTTTTAATTATTGGATGAGTTTTGCTGTTTTTATAGCTTTCTTTAGTTAGAATTTAGATTAGTCAGAGTTTAATATGATATTGGAACATTGGGTGGATATTTCTAAAAAAAAAAATGAAAAGTATTTTAGTAGAAAATATTGCAATCATTACAATTATCTACACATATTTAGAAATGTTGCAGCATGTTTATTTCGAAGCCAAAACTTCTTAATAATAAGTGTATTTTCTGTCATTAAAACGGTATACAATATTTACAAAAGAAATCTTCACTTTTTTTTGGTGGAATTAGCCAAATTTGATTAGACAATGTCTAAGGTACTGTTCTCTTATTTTATTGTATATTGCTGGAAAGTTGCATTGATTTTTTCTGGCTGGGACCTCCGGAGAAGAGCCATCCATCTCAGAGACATATTTTCTGAGTGACAAACAAATTGGGACCTTAAATCAATGTCTATAGAAATCAAGTAAATTGTACATAACAGAAAGAGGACAGGGCACATTATGTCACTCTACTTAATTGGCATTTCAAATCATATCAATTTAGTATATACAGAAGAACAAGTACATTGACATAAGGAAATAACTGGGTGGTGGTCCATAATGTTCTAATATTTTTTTTTTGTCACTAGATATATAATAACTAGAAAAAGAAAAAAAAAATAAAGCTTGAACCATAAAACCTAAAGATATGCACTGTGGAGCGATCTGTCATAGTGTTCTAGCCATCTGATAATTTTTTTTAGAATGAGAATTATATTAGTAAAATTTAAATTCTGACATTTATTAATAAATAATCTCACTTGTTATTAGATTAAGATATTAATTAAGTATATCCACACATCTAGACTTAGTCTAATGATAATATACCTGTCCTTAAGCCGTTTAGGTTTTAGAATTGAATCCCCTTCTCTCATTGTAATTATTGATAAAAGAAAACACACCAATTAAGTATATAATAATTTGGTTTTGAAGGGATTAATAAATAATGTAAGGCTCTGCTCAAGTGGTCGGGAATTTTTTAACGATAGCTTTTCGAGATGTGCTTTCATTATTAAAGTTCAATATAAAAAGACTTTTTGCATAGGAACTTCTTGTTATTTTTGAGTAAGTCTTGTGCTCATGGGGTCATTTTTCAGATCAATCAGAAATGTTTCTTTTTTTTTTTTTTCCCTCCCATAAATATTATGTTTTAACATCTTGAGAATATAGTATAATAGCAATCAATTTTTTTTATTTTTTTAAAAAAAGATTTTTCTCACCAATTGAAGATTTTCTCAGCCTCATTGTAGGCACATGATAAAGTAATTATCAGTGAATTCAGAAAAAAAAATATTTTACTTTTATACTCTTGCCCCTTAACATATAATATTTTTCATTTATAATCTATTAAATTATTGAAATTAATTAATTCAAAAAATATTGAGATTAATACAATTTTATTCTAAAATCTTTTATGAAGTTATGAAGTTACAAATTTTAATCAAGTCAAAATCTAATTAACTGAAAAAATTATCGAGATTATAGTCTAATAACAAAATATTGAAAATTAAAATAATAAGATCAATATGATTTTAAATTCAAATTTTTTTCTTTTCGAGATTGTGAGGAGTAAAGAGTTTCAAATTCAATTTATAATAAAAATTTTAATTATCGAATCAAAATAACAAATTTTATCTTTCATCATATAGTTAATTATATTAAATTTGATTTATTAGGTTGGATTATTATAGTGGTTGTTTTATTTGGTTATTAGTTATACTAAATGTATGAAATCTGAAATAATATGCCGCAAAGTTTCAGACATATTTCAACATATTTAGATGGAAGGGTAATAGTAATGGCAATGTAGTGGGTGAGAAAATCCTTACTAAGCCAAATGAGTAACTATATTTCTTCAATTCCATCATCATATGCCAATGCTTATTAAAAAGCAGTAATATACTTCAATTTAAATCTTGAAAATATAATTGTCAAGAACACCTCAAAATTAAAACCCATGTCTATTCCATACCTCTTATTTCAGACACATACATAAAGTTGTCTACTGACAAAATTAGTAAATAAAAATTCTTTCTTTATATGCCTTCCCTACCTTCCATTCAGTGCATGCAAGATTCACAGTGCCCAACCAAATTAATGGAACAAAAGACATAGCTCTTTTAAAATTTATTAATCTCCTTTGTTTTTTTACTTAAATTAAAATTTACCAGAATTAGTAATAATGATGAGCCTTTTTTTTTCTTTCATTTTAATAAGCCACCTTCCTAATCCTGTCAAATGCAATTAAACAAATAATCTAATATAATATTAAGCAATTCAAAAGAAAAAAAATCAATTAGTCTAATCTAATTAATGTCAAGATTAAAATTATAACTAATAAGAAGAGAAAGAAACTTATTTACTTGAATTTTTTTGAGTTATTACTATGCATATGTCATTTAAATTTGCTTTTTATTCCGAATTTCTGTGAAAAATATGAGAAAAAAATTAAGAATTTATGATTTAGCAGCATATTATGGGAGACATAATTATTTTTTCTTTAAAAATGAGTTCAACATATAGCTAAATATAGAATTTAAGATGCATAAGTTCACACTCAGGCATGTGCCTTGTACTTGACCTAATATGTTATTGAACTAGGCAGGTGGATCCCAAAACACATCAGCCAACATGATTTTTGTAAAACACCGAAAGATTTTGTAATGGCACATCCTGCTATCTTATGCTATCCTTCCAAAGTAGATGGCAAAGGCAGCACTCAAACAAAATATAAAACTATCAATGATTTTGCTACCCTGGGTAAAAATAAAATTCCCATAGTAAATCCTACCATTAAGTTGCATAAAATTAAGTTTCCATCTGTGCCATTGATGACACTGAAAACCAAGGTGTGCCACCACAAAACTAAGTGGGAAGAAAGAAGCCTATATTATGGAAAAGTAACTGAACCCAAATAAACTTTCGAAAACTTAATTTTAAGTGACAGTGTTAGCCCACTGTCTGTTTTCCCCATCTAAAAAATATTGTCACCTAAGACACTGAATTGGAGTCGGAGATAGTGATGACTTCTACTACTATATTGTATATCATTTCATGTATAATGGGGTCAAAATACTAAATTAGAATAATCTAAACCAACCTGATTTTCTGCTGAGCCATCAAATTAAACAATTCTCATCTCATAAAGGAAAAAAAAGAAAAAGAAGACTATTATACACCTCTTTTGTACATGTGGTAGTGCCCTTCTCTTCCTCTGCGCGTGAACCCACCTGGCAAATCCTTCCATTATTTTATATATCATATATAGAGGGAGAGAGGAGGATCCTAGGTGGTGGTAGTGGTGGTGAAGGTGGTGGTCGTGCAGTTTTGTTGATCTCTAGGCATTGGGTTTTTACTTTTTAATTCATTTCTTTATGTTATGGACTATAGAATAGAGAATTTGCTATTACTAGTTGTTTCTTGGTTTTGTTTGTGCTTTGCTTTGTATTACAAGGCAACAAGGTTGCTAAACACTATACAGTTGAACCTCTTTGAGTTTGAGTTCAAAGCAAGCGAGGAACATAGTAGAGAGAGAGAGAAGGAAGCAGCAAACCAAAAACCAATGATGCAAATCCTAGAAGAAAGTTTTGGAATTTGAGGCAAATGTCGATGCCCAGGTCGAGGCAAAACCTCCTCTTCTCTCCTCCTTCTTCTTCTCCTCCTCCTCCTCCTTCCCTATCATTCTTTATCCTTACTCTTATCCCAACTCTTCTTTCATCAGTATCATCAACTTCTTATTCCTTAGCTGCTGCTGCACCACCAAACCATGAAGCTTCTATTCTCTTTTCTTGGCTACATTCCTCTCCATCATCATCAGTACCTTCTTCTTTCTCCACCTGGAACAATCTTGATTCCACCCCATGCAAATGGACCTACATCACATGTTCTCTTCAGGGTTTTGTTACTGAGATAAACATCCTGTCAGTTCCTCTTCAGCTTCCTTTACCATTCAATCTTTCTTCATTTCTTTACCTTAGTAAACTGGTCATTTCTGATGCCAATATTACTGGAACTATACCAGTTGATATTGGTGACTCTGTTTCACTCACTGTTCTTGACCTCAGCTCTAACAGTCTTGTTGGCACCATTCCTGGAAGCATCGGTCGGCTTCAAAATCTTGAGGACTTGATTTTGAACTCTAATCAGCTAACTGGGAAAATTCCAGTTGAGCTAAGCAACTGCATTAGGCTAAAGAATCTGATTCTTTTTGATAATCGCTTAGGTGGGTATATCCCAGCTAAGCTAGGCAAATTGTCCAGTCTTGAAGAGCTAAGAGCAGGAGGGAATAAAGACATCATAGGGAAAGTTCCCGATGCGCTTGGTGATTGCAGCAACTTGACTGTTTTGGGGCTTGCTGATACAGGAGTTTCAGGTTCGTTACCTGTTTCACTGGGGAAACTAAGCAAGCTGCAAACATTGGCAATTTATACTACAATGCTTTCTGGTGAGATTCCTCCTTATATAGGTAACTGCTCTGAGCTTGTAAACTTGTTTCTTTATGAGAACAGTATGTCTGGTTCCATTCCATTGGAGATTGGTAAGCTTAAGAAGCTTGAACAATTGTTATTATGGCAAAATAATCTTGTTGGAGTTATACCAGAAGAGATTGGGAATTGTACTAGCCTGAGAATGATTGATCTTTCATTGAATTCTTTGTCTGGTACCATACCTTCTTCTATAGGAGGTCTCTTTGAGCTTGAAGAGTTTATGATTAGTAATAACAATGTGTCTGGTTCAATACCGTCTAGTCTTTCGCATGCTACAAACCTTTTGCAACTGCAACTAGACGCAAATCAAATCTCAGGTTTAATCCCACCTGAGCTTGGAATGTTGTCAAAGCTCAATGTTTTCCTTGCCTGGCAAAACCAGCTTGAAGGAAGCATTCCTTCTAGTTTGGCTAGATGCAGTAATCTTCAAGCACTAGACTTGTCTCATAATTCACTTACTGGAAACATTCCTGCAGGCTTGTTTCAGCTTCAAAACCTCACAAAACTTCTCTTGATATCTAATGATATTTCTGGTTCTATACCAGCGGAGATTGGTAACTGTAGTTCTCTTATGAGACTCAGACTTGGTAACAACAGGATTGCTAGTGGCATTCCTAAAGAAATTGGGAGTCTTAAGAACTTGAACTTTCTTGATTTGTCTAGCAATCACCTTTCTCGGCTGGTCCCTGATGAAATAGGAAGCTGCACAGAACTGCAAATGATAGACCTTAGCAACAATACTCTACAGGGTCCCCTGCCAAACTCATTGTCATCTCTAAGTGGGCTTCAGGTCCTTGATGTCTCAGCTAATCAGTTTTCAGGTCAAATACCAGCAAGCTTGGGTCGCCTTGTCTCACTCAACAAGTTAATTCTGAGCAGGAATTTGTTCTCTGGATCGATACCTTCCTCACTTGGCCTCTGTTCAAGCCTTCAATTGCTTGACCTTGGCAGCAATGAGCTCACTGGCAGCATACCAATGGAACTCGGTCGAATTGTAGCCCTTGAAATTTCCCTCAATCTCAGTTCTAATGGGCTTACAGGGCCAATTCCACCTCAAATATCTGCACTTACTAAGCTTTCGATACTTGACCTTTCACATAACAAGCTTGTGGGAAATTTAAGTCCACTTGCAGGCCTTGACAATCTTGTCTCTCTCAATGTGTCTTACAATAACTTCATTGGCTATCTCCCTGATAATAAGCTGTTTAGACAGCTTTCATCTGCTAACTTGATTGGTAACCAAGGCCTATGTTCCTCAATCAAGGACTCGTGTTTCTTGAGTGATGCAGGCAGAACAGGAATATCAGGAGATGGTAATGACATAAAGCAGTCGCGAAAGCTTAAGCTAGCAATTGCTTTGCTGATCACATTGACAGTGGCAATGGTGATCATGGGGACAGTAGCAATAATTCGAGCTCAAAAAACAATTAGAGATGATGATGAGTCTGAGTTGGGAGATTCATGGCCCTGGCAATTCACTCCATTCCAGAAACTAAATTTTTCTGTTGATCAAGTACTGAGAAGCCTGGTTGATGCGAATGTGATTGGTAAAGGGTATTCTGGTATTGTTTATCGCGCTGATATGAACAATGGTGAAGTCATTGCTGTGAAGAAGCTCTGGACTAATACAATGGCTGCAGCCAATGGATGTCATGATGAAAAGAGTGGCGTTCGCGATTCCTTCTCAGCAGAGGTAAAAACACTTGGTTCTATCAGGCATAAGAACATTGTTCGGTTCTTGGGTTGCTGCTGGAATAGGAATACAAGATTGCTAATGTATGATTATATGCCTAATGGAAGCTTGGGTAGTCTCCTCCATGAAAGAACAGGAAATGCATTGAAATGGGATCTTAGGTACCGAATTTTGTTGGGAGCAGCCCAAGGCCTGGCTTATTTGCACCACGATTGTGTTCCTCCAATTGTTCACAGAGATATCAAAGCCAATAACATCCTCATTGGCCTTGAATTCGAGCCTTACATTGCAGATTTTGGCCTTGCTAAGCTTGTTGACGACAGTGATTTCGCTCGGTCCTCCAACACTGTTGCAGGCTCCTATGGATATATTGCTCCTGGTATGACCCCCTTTTTTCCATTTACATCACAGTATTTATTGTCCTTTTCATGTGCATTACTTATGCTAGTCCAAATTCATTTTCTGGTCTACACTAATGTATCTTACAGTCATTTCTATGTGAACTTAATTGCTAACTTCACTATTCTATTCAGAATATGGTTACATGATGAAGATCACAGAAAAGAGCGATGTTTATAGCTATGGTGTGGTTGTATTAGAAATCTTGACGGGAAAGCAACCAATTGATCCAACCATACCAGCAGGACTACATGTAGTGGACTGGGTTAGACGAAAGAGGGGACGAACTGAAGTGTTAGACCCTTGCCTACTATCTCGACCAGGACCTGAAATCGACGAAATGATGCAAGCATTAGGCATAGCCTTGCTGTGTGTAAATTCCTCTCCTGATGAAAGACCAACAATGAAAGATGTAGCTGCAATGCTTAAGGAGATCAAACATGAAAGAGAGGAGTATGCTAAGGTTGATATGCTTCTTAAAGGATCACCAGCAGCAACTGATGATGCAGAAAACAAGAATTCAAGTAGTACTGCGGTTCCAGAAGCAACTTCATCTTCAAAGCCAACAATTCAAAGTTTGTATCCTAAAAGCAATAACTCAAGCTTCTCTGCTTCTTCGTTGCTTTACTCTTCTTCCTCCAATGCCAAAGTGGGATTCAAGTGATAGACATTTTAGAGGTTGCAGAGTCATATATGTAGTGGAGAAGCTTGTTTTCTTACATGTTTCTTAAGTTTGGTTTAACTCTTTGCTCGTTTTTTAATGTAAAGAAAAGGTTGATATATTTGTCAAAACCACTGAATGCAAATCAAGAAAGAAGAGCCAATAATGGAATTCAATTTCTCTATAAAGCCTCAACGTCAATCCGTATGAGCTGATCATCTACTCTAATGATTCATGAAGCAGTTTGTGAATTGAGAACATTATTCAAATTAAAGCAAAATTCTTGGGTTAGATAAAAGAAAGAAAGAATCTAGTGAAAAGTCCACAAAAACTTGGTTCAATCCCACATAACCAGATTGAAAGAAAGATCCAGTCATTGATTCCGACTTGGGGGATGGGACCCATGATGAGTTGGGCCTGTGATTCCCCTTCATGAATGTGTTCCACTTAGTGGGTACACGACTCGAATCGAGTATTGATTTACTCAAGTTTGATTCATTTATAAATAAGTTGAGCTTGAATCAAAAATTTAAAAATCATTTGATGAACTAACCGAATTCAAGTCAAGTATCATCAAAATTGCATAAAATTTGCAAGTCTAAACGAGTTTAATCAGGCTAAAATTTTTTCATTAGAATTAAATTGTAAATAAAATCATTAATATTTTTTTTAAAAAAAAATTTCTACTTTAAAATCTTAATATATTTATTAATAATTACATAAAAAATTATAAAAAATAGATATTACATTGTAAATGTAAATTACGATATGAAATATATATTATTTGCTATATATTTTTAATTAATATATTTTTAAAAAGTATTTTATATATATTATAAATAAAAATATACAATTACATTTTTTATCAAGTTATTCATGAACTAGCGAGTCGATTACTAATAAACTTGAGATTAATTCATTAAATAAATGAGTCGAACTCAAATTTAATTTTAAATCTTATTTAATAAAAGAGTTAAATTTGAATCGATTTTTCTCAAATTAAGATTTGAGTAGCTGGCCGGGAGGTTTGATTCGTTTATACCCCCAATTCGGAATAACGGAG
This sequence comes from Omphalea diandra, assembly GCA_949677035.1. Classification (NCBI taxonomy): domain Eukaryota; kingdom Viridiplantae; phylum Streptophyta; class Magnoliopsida; order Malpighiales; family Euphorbiaceae; genus Omphalea; species Omphalea diandra. Next base: position 57,676 of record CATIWR010216316.1, read on the forward strand.
GCCTCTAATTGCTGGGTTTCACTTTTTGCACTTCCCTAGTTTGGGTTTGGGTATGATAGAATTGATTCCTAATTTTGCATCTTAGTGGTGTACCCTTTCCCAAGGTATCTTAGACTGCTGTGCTACTTTAGAAAGGGCACAGCTTTCTGCTTGAAAAGTACTGTTTCATCAGAGAAAAAGGTGCCAGCATGTGTCTTGTACTAAAAAAACATGAACATGGAATAATATTTTGTTAGTTCAATAAATTATATATAAAAAAATTCTGTGATTTTTAAATATATTTTAAATTTTAAGTATTATTTTTTATTAAATAAAGTATTTTCTTTTTTAATTTATACTAAGTTAGATATGAATCTTTCAAAATTTTAATTAATCGAATTAAATTTAAAATGAATATTTAATTTTAATTAGAACAATATTTTTAATTTTCACGTTGTTAGATCAAATTTTTTGTTAAAAATACACAAAAATAATTTTATTAATAAATTAATTTATAGTTTTTAAAACGATAAAAACTAAATTTAAATTTTCAAAAAATTACAAGAAATTGAAATTAATAAAATTTTTAAAGCCTAGAGAATTTTTCACACTTTTTTCAACTCAAAAAATACAATATTTTAATTAAATAATTAATATTTAATTATTTTCAGTATTAATTTAAATAACACATATTTTTAGTTCTAATTTAGATCTAATAAATAGACTATTTGAGTCTATTTTTTGTCCAAAAACATAAAATATTAATTTTTCGTAATTTTCATCAATAAAAATAATTTAAAATTTAACAATAGTAAAAACTAATTTTTAAAATTTTTAAAAATTTTGAGAAAAATTAAAATCAACTAAATGTTTTCAATCTATAATTTTTTTTACTCTTTTTTTAACCCAAATAATTTAACATTCTTATAATTTACGAAAATCAAAATATAATTTTATTTTATTCTTTTCATTTACCAAATCCTTAATATCAAATTATTTTTAATAATTAATTCAAATAATATAAATTTATAAATGATATTATAATTAATATTTTAAAATAAGGACGGTATTGCATGTTGGTTATAAAGAGATTTATAAAGTTGTGTTATTTGAGTTAATAAATTATATATATTTCCTAGTAAATTACAAAAAAAAAAAAAGAAAAAGAGTGAAATTTTTTTTGGACTAAGAATATTTAATTGATTTTATTTATCCAAGTTTCTTGCAAATTTTTAAATTAGTTTTATTATTTTAAAATTATAAATTATTTTTATTTTTTATATTAATGATAAGAAATATACCTAAAGAACCTGAAAAACAAAGGTATTATTCTAATAAAAATTAAAATTAACTTTTAATATGACTAGATCAATTAAAAAGATAAAGATTCGAATTTGGTAGTAGGATAAATTAAAAAAATAAAATATATATACTTTTTAATAAAAAATAGAAGTTAAGAAATACTTAAAATTTTCATCTAATTCTGAATTTTTTAGTAATCTATTCTTATTAATTAAACTTGATTGGTGTACAATATATTCAAGCTTGTAAACTCACAATTCTGCAGATGTTAATATTACTGTTCTAAAGCTTATTGGTTGAGTGGGACATTAATACATCAACTAAAAATTGAATTTTGGAAGATTGATTTTGAGCTAGTCATGACGATAAGAAAAAAGGTCGAGTAACTCGAATTCTGCAAATAATTTTACTATTACTGTGCCAAAACTCATTGGCTGAGTGAAATATTAATATATCAACTAATAATTGAATTTTGGATGATTAATTTTGAGTTGGCCATGACTCATAAACAGTAAAACAATAAGACAAATTATTCACATTTGATGCTTTATCCCAATTTCATGACCCAAGAGGGAAATTGGTCAAAAGAAGCAAACAATAAAATTTCTTTTTCTTGGAGTATTTGTTATCTGAAACTTGCCCTTTTATCATTTGATGATATTATTATTGGCTGCTTGAACATTTTTCCAGATTCTGGTACCATAATGATTGATTGCATGAAGTACCATTTGTCAAGAAACATTTAATCTGATTGAGGCCAAGAAGAAATTACATAAAAGGCAAGAGCTCTCCGATCCCACAGGTACAGGCCACAGCCCCATTAATGATTCAATTTTTTCTTATTAGAAAAGATCTTATATATAGCATAAATTTGTCTTTCCTAGTGACTGATGCTTAGAACATAACAGGGTAGCCACTCTTCTATCTGCAATGGCACATCAAGTGTACTGTCTTTACCATACAAAAGGGAAAATAAAATATATGTTGGCTCAGTAAATAAAGTTCTTCCAAAATGAAAGATCATGAGATTATTTAAGATTTAACACCCCATTATTATCAATCATAATCTTGATCAGAAAAAAAGAACAGAAAAAGGACTGAAATCTAACAAGAAATCAGAGACGAAAGCTTTTATAGCCTATGAATTGAGCTCTATTGGATGCATGTGCTATGAGTAGACAAATTGGAGCATTAATAGCGCCATAACAGTTGTGTTTCACAACTGAAAATGGCTTTAGGTAATGACAATGGAGTTTCAGCAACAGTTCGTATAGTGATCAATGTTCCCATTTGTACATAGAGTTCAAGAACATTTTGTGCCGATGTCATAAATATGTTACTAATTTCTGATTATCTGCCTAATTAGACCAGTTTTGTAGTCAAGTAATACTGCAATCTCTGTCCCTCCAAATATCACTAGTCCTACTCTGCTTCAACCCTTCAACAGAAAAATTAACCTCAGAATGTAGATATTTCTCAATCCCATCTGCACAAATCTCACGTGAGAGCATGCTCAAATTGTGGTAAGTGCTAACTCTGTGTGCGTGCCTCTCAGTTGCCACATGTAGTACACTTAAAATAGAAAAAATAAGTCTTGCCTGCATGTGTAGTGTCTCAAATGCAGCAATACAGACTCAAGAATGTCATGATTTAGCCCTTTACATGAACTGGGTCACAATCCTAGGCATTATTTCGTACAGAAGTACAAGAACCAAAATTAGAAACTTCAATTGTGGCATACTCACCGATCGAGTGTCTGTCTTATAATTTAGATGTCAACCAGTCTAATAAAGGGAAATTAGGAAGTTGCAAAATAAATTACTAAAGAAAATGAAGGAAAAACAGATCGGTTTGATGAACATGTATTAATTCTACTTCACTTGCCAACGACCTTATCCTTGATCATCTCCGTAGCTGCCTTGGCAGTTCCCCAAGCACCAGAGACAGAGTTCTTAGCCTTTTCTGAGATATTTTCTGCAGTATCAGATACTGTATCCGTGACCTCTTTAGTCATTTTTGATACCTGAATTCTCACAAAATGCACAAATTATTAATTATTTACTCGAACGATCGAATGCATGAGGTCAGGAGTTAGAACTCTAACAATTTTTATTTTATTTTATTTAAGAAATTGAAAAATGGACTTCTAGTAGGAATATTTGCAAAATAACTATTTTTATGTGCATTAAATTATATTATTCACTGCACTTAATTAAATCAAGTAACTAGACCCATTAATTAGCCACGCTCATGAATTAGGGTATCAGTCTACTTAGGTTGCATTGATGAATAGGGGATTTTACGCGTTAAGAGTCTTACAGATTCGGCAGTAGAAGCAGCCACATCTCTGATGAATTCACTGGTCTTCCTCACTTCTCTTGCACCTTCTTTAACTGCTTCTGCTGCTTCTTTCACATTCTGGCATGTCTCTGCAGTCTCTTTATCCTTTTTGGCCTGTATTTTGCACCAAATTTAAATGCAACATGCAATAATACCTTGTAATCCTAATTATGTAAGCAATTAAAAATGGAGGGTTTTGCTAATATGGTTAATTATAAATTAACTTCTTTTTTCCCCCTATACTCTCAACTCCATAATTTGCCAGAAGAATGGGGTTAGTTTAAGTTACAAGTATGATGATAAATATGACACTGCCGAAAAATAGGCAAGAATTTTTTCCAAAACAGACAGAACCAAACATGACAATGTTTTATCAACTAAATAACTCGTCTGGTCCAAAATTTTATATCATCACCTTAAAGAAAATTTCTTTTATAAGCAATTAAGTGATGATATAATTTGGAAAAAATTAGAACTCACTTGCAATGGTCTAGGAGATGCAGTGACCAAAGCCCTATTAGGTGTCCAACCACGTCTGGGAGGAGGAAGGAATTTTGGAAGCTTTGAAGTAAATTTCAAGGTGGACATATCTTCTTTGTTACGGTAGTTGGTGTTTGATGGTTATTGAATCTCTTTGCTTGAACCCAAAATCTAGTTATTATTGATATTGAGGTTGGTTACTTTGAAGTCGATGTTATAGTTAATTCTGCCACTTGTCATACCTCCCAACATTGTCTCTTCTTCTCTCGCTTGACTGCATGATTAGGCTGTGCATTCATCTTCACATCCCGGGTCTTTTGTTCTCTTGAATGTACAATTTTTTTTTTTCCTTATATTCCCTTATTTTTAGAATAATAATTCTTTAAACCCTTTTACTCATTTCTTTCTTGTTTAACTATTTAGAAAAATATTCTATTATAGCTGGTTTAGTAAAATGGTTATATACCTAACCAATAGAAATAAAGAAAATAAAAAAATAACTTTTAATTATTTATATATAATAATTATTATATTCACAATTATCTATATTTAAATATTAGTTTTTTATTAAATATAATTTCTATATTATTTTGGTATATATACTAAATCAATATCAATCAATATATATTATTAATTTCAATCTCAAAATTAGTTTTAAATAATTGTTTGTCATTTGTTAAACAATTATATATAACATTGTTGCATCTCATTATTTTATGTTATGTAATAAATAATCATCATATTAAATAATTGTTCGCTATTTATCAAACAATTATATATAATATTGTCACATATTATTTTATGTTATGTGATAAAAAATTATCATACTAAAAATTTAAAAAAAATTAAAAAATTGATTACCATATTAAAAAGATTTTCTAAATAGGAAATTGTAAATAATAAAAATTCTAAACAAGAAGCTAAAATCATATAAAATAAATTTTGGAATAGAAAATTAGAAAAATCTAAAAAGTAAACATTTTAAATAATATAAAATAAATTTTGGAATAGAAAATTAGAAAAATCTAAAAAGTAAACATTTTAAATAATTTTAAACAGGAAATTCGAAAAACTTAAATAAAAAATTATTTAAACAAGAAAATAGGATAAGAAATAATTTTATTTATTGTTCAAAATTTTAAGTATATAAAAGTTAGTGATAGTATAATAAATTGTTATGAATTATTTCTTCAAGTTTAATAAATTTTATCATAAAACTATATTACACAATATTATAAGTATGAATCAATAATATATATATATATATAATTTTTTATTATGAAATACTTATATTATTATTTAATTGATTATCATGAATTTACTTCATTTAAATTTAATAAATTTTTTTTGAAATTCTATCACGTAAAATTAAAGATATGAATTATAAATAATCATTTATTATAATTTTTTTGAACATAATTATATTATTTTATTTATTTAATAATAACTTTTCAATAAAATAATAATTAATCATTCAACTAGTTAATTAATTATTTAATAAAAATAAATATTAAATTTATTTAAAATTTATTAATATATATCGTGCAGTACACATGTTTACAAATAGTATAATAATAAAATTTCAATTAGCTATTGAATAGTGAGGAAAACATTGAGAAATTCAATACGGGCCAGAAAAGGTCGAAAACTGGATCAGGCTTCCGTCATACAACCTCCACTGCTTCTACTGGGCCTTCTTTTTCTGCATAAAAATATGTTGGGTTGTCTTCTTAGGAGGCCGTAGATCATTAGAAGTTGTCCCCAAGGGTATCCAGTTCAATTAATTTTAGTTCAATTTTTGTCGAAACCAAATTATTCAAATTTTAAATTTATAAACATTGAATTAAATTATGTTTTAATCAAATTTAACAAAACTAATTTTAAAATAGTTCAATTGATTCAATTCGATTTGAACTAATCCATAATATATATAATTTAGTAAAATCAAATCGAATCAAAACTAAAATTTTATACATTTGATTTGATTCTATTTATAAATATATAAAATTTAATTTATTCGGTTTAATTTATTCATTTTTTAAAAAAATTTGATCCGATTTTGTTCTTAAAAATAAAATTCATTTTATTTGATTTTGATAAAAAAATGGAACCGAATAAACTGAATCAATTGAATGCTCATTCCTATAAATTATTCTTTAAAACTAACTCTAATATTAGAACTATTAATTCATTTTCTATTTTAAAATTATTTAGAATTTTATTTTTATGTTCAAAATTTTTTAAATGATTTTAACTTTTTATTTAAAATTTTTTAAATGATTTTAACTTTTTATTTAAATTTTTTACTCTTTAGATTTTTAATTTTTTATTTAGGAGGTCTTCTTTTATATGACAATTGCTTCTTTGCTTTTTAAATTTTCTAGTTTTCTATAATATAATATAAAATAATGACATATAATTATGTTATACACAATGATTTAATAAAATGGTAAGTAATTGTTTAAAAATAATTATGAGACTGAAATTAATAATATATATAGATTGATTAGTGTGTGAGAGAAGTTGATAGTTGAGAAAGAAAATTTGATATGGGATTAAGGGTATTATTATGAATTTTTGATATAGTTAAAAAAAAGTGAATAGAAATACTTTTTAGTGTAATGGATCTTAAAAAAAAAAGAGATTAATTTGTACGTGTTTCAAAAATAAAAAACAGATTAATTAAATATAATAAATCATAAAAAAAATTTATAATAATTGACCTTTATAAATTGGTATGATGATTGAGAAATTTTCACCTCATTAATCATAGAAGATGGGTTTACCGTCTTCCTTAATTTTAAGAAATATAATATTTTTGTGATATAATTTCAACTTAAGTGAATGTGACCAATTAAAATGATATAACTTAATGTTATTTGTACAAAATATTAATTGATAGTATTCAATTCCAAATTTAATATGTATACATTATTCAATAATAAACGTGAAATTTTAATTTACAATAACTCACAAGTCATAAAAACTATAAATTTTTCTCCCTCGATTTGTTAGTGGAATCGAACGAAAACGACAAAGCCTACCGTATTGCCATTGGCATTCTTGTATATGTACATGGAGGCATATACTACATGTTTATTTAACAAGTCAACTGAGAACATAATTACAGCCTGAATCAATAGTACCTAATACAAAGAGTAGTATAGTTTATTTGAGTCGTGTTCAGAGACTGCATGGTGGATTTCAGTGGAAGCTAATTTAATTAAAAATTATTATTATTATTATTATTATTTATACAAATTTTAAAAATATAAATTATGGTTTTTTTTTTTGTCATAGAATAATGGAAGAGGGAGATTTGAATAAAGAACTTAAAAAACTCTCGTAAAATACACGACTATCCAAGTCAAGTATGAGGTGTGTATGTAAATTATAATTTTTAAGATTTAGCAAAATTATGATAATTTAGTAAGCGATCATTATACAAAAAAAAAAATGAAGAAATAAAACTGCATCAAAAAGAGTTTCCATTTTATATACAGTACTAGTACGAATTTGGACCGGATAAATTATAAAAAGTGAGTAAGAATAAAATTGTCATACTTTCTGTTTCTAGTCCATGTATCAAAGATGACGACAAACAAGAATTTGGAAATTAATTTACACTTGAAATTGAATAAGTGACATTGACACATGACTTCCTTAAATATTCACATCTTTTGATATCACCCAACTTTCTGATACCAATTTCAAAGAATTTCCCTTCTCGAGATTGTGAGAGCAAAGTCTCATTTTCAATAACTCTCACCACCTTTATGACCTTCAACTGTTACCAACCCCTCCCATTCCCCTATATAATCCTCCCCTGCCATGCATGCAGCATATCACCACATACCTCCTCCCTAGCTGCTACAACAGATAAAAAACAGATGGTTAGGGGGTGTTTGATTCTTTTGCTTGTTTTAGCACTCGTGCATGCAAGTGCACGTACTGCACCTTCTGATGATCAAAAGAATTTCCTTCCTACTTGTCCTCCTAAGGCTTTTAGCAATAATGCTCTCTCGAATGAGCAAGTGTTTGTGCATGCAACTGCACCAGTGGCCGAGTCACCAACTAGTATTACTGGTCTTAAAGACAAAAAGAATTTTATCTATGGCGGTGTTGGTGGGTTTGCTGGGATGGGTGGGTATGCTGGTATGGTTGGTGACTTCCCAATTCTTGGTGGGCTTGGTGGAATTGGAGGAGTTGGTGGAATAGGGGGAAATAGTGGCCTAGGTACTGGAGGAGGTGTTGGTGGCATAGTTGGCGGGGCTGCAGGCGGAGCTGGTGGGATGTTCCCTTGTCCTTAATTAGTAAATTAAGGTTGTGTAGCTCATGTTTTTTTGTTTAATTTTGATGTTTTAAGGTATCGGCTAGTGTGTTTATTTGTTCGTTTAGTTTGTGTGTGTGTGGGTTTATAAGAGAGTCTCCAGTGTTGACCGAGTAGCTGGTAGTGTCTCTCGAGACTTTCCTTTCCAAGTTTGTATCTGTCGTGTTTTGTTATTTCACGTTTAAATGCTTAATTGTTGTTTCTTTCCCATTAATCCATTTAATAATTTTGTCTAAATGCTTAATTTTTTTGTTTCCTAAATTTCAATTAATCTATTATATATCAGCAATTTAGTTCCTATTTCTTATACACCTCACAATTTTTCTTTGTTTTTAAAATTACTAAATGGAGACCAAGCCTTAAAATAACTTAAGCAAATATGATAGTAGCAATGTTTTTAGATCTGATTCAATTTGACCTATTGAATTCAAAAATTTGAGAATCGAATCTCTAATTGGTTCAGATTAATTATCAAATTTGAAATAAAAATTCAGTCAAAGCTAGTTGATTAGGCCAAAATCTGGTGACCTAGCTAATTTGAGTTTTTTCTTTAATTTCCTTTTTATAAACTTTTAATGTTCGTTTTAAAAATTTTTAGATTTATATTTATTAAATTATCATCAATAATAAATATAATGGTTACCTTTTGTTTTACTTTAGATAAATTTATTATAATTTTGTAATATATTGTAGTTGAAGATTAATTATAATACAACTTTATAAATTCTAAAAATAATAAATTATTATGAAAATTAAAATTAATTTATTAAGAAATATTATTTTTATATTAATATTAACATTATTTCAATTATTTATAATATGTAATTTTTTAATATAATAAAATAATCTTTATTATTTTAAATAATTAATATATTTATTCCATATTTTGAAATTATTGCATATGAATAAAAATTTTCATTTATAAAAATTTTTATTTATAAAAGATTTTATATTTATCATTGAATAATTTAATTTTGTAATTGATATATTAACAAAGTATTCATGCCTCAGACAAAATATTTATGTTACTTTTATTTTATTAGCGACATGTTTAATGATAGTTCAAATAATTCTAGAAGTATTAAGCAACTCATTATTAAAAGAATTCTTAAGAATTAATTGATGTCTCCTGGATAATGGGCTTCCGAGTCCTTTTGTTTCACTAAATTTGTCAACATACGTACAATAAAGAGACATAAGATTTTTTTATTCAGTCCTTGGGAAAGTTTCCTATGACGGATTAAGTTGTCAAAATGGGTTTGCCGATTGTGTTCGTATTATGTTAATTCACAGGGTCAACATGAATATTTCAATTTTAATATAACATAAAATTTATATGGATTATAGAAATACAATATTTATAATCCGTTTATTTATTTAAATAATATATAGATCACAAAATTCGATACGATTTATTTAACCTGTATAAATTTATAACCTAAATTTACTCAAAATAATTAAAATATTATCCATATTCATACATTTTTCAAAGTTCAAATAAATATTAATAAAAAATCTAAATGAAAATTAAAACACCATCAAAATTTAAATATTCTTACAAATAAAACAAACAAACAAATGAAAATTTCAAATAAATATTATCTAAATTCTTTTCAACAAATATAAAAATATAAAGATATATATATATATATATATATTAACTTTTATATTATATATAAATTATATAGTGTATAAATAAATTATATCAGATTGACACAATATATAAAATTAAATAGGTTATTATTGGTTTGGATGGTGAGGCAACTCAAGAGGAGAGGGGTGAATTGGAGTGTAAACAAAAAAAAAAAAACAAACACAAACACATAAAAGATAGAAGCAATAACATAAATCAACGCAAAAATTTTATAGAGGTTTGAGAACGTGCTGACTTCACTCCTCAAACTTTCACTTAGGTCTTTCTATTCTTTTTTCCAAATTCAAGAACAAAATCTTTCCTTTTTCAGACTCAAGGACAACATTCATTTTTCAGGCTCAGTAAGAACCTCTACAATTGCTCTCTTTTACAAGAAATAAAAGAGTCAACCCAACCCTTGTATTCCCTAAGATACGAATACCTCTTAATTAGGCAGCAAATGCACTTTCAGTGCTAAAGAAAAACTACTTTAAAAAAAAGTAACAAAATGATCTCACTCTACCCAAAATACAAGACAAAGGAACACAAAAAGTTTTGCACAAAGAGTTACAAAGATGTTCTCTAGATATTTATAATTGTTCTCCAATGTTTCATCAATCAATTTAGTTTTCAAAAAATGCTCCTTATATAGTCAAACTACAAAACTAGTCATTGGACAACTTGAAGTTAAGTCTGACAATTTTTATTCAAAACTAGCTATTTGAGGTGATAATGCCTATTGACCATGATCAATGCCAACGGCTAGCTCAAACACCCATTGTCAATCTTCCCACGATGGTTGTTCTCAACTTCAATACTCACTGGAGTATGAATAATGTTCGTTGTTCTATTTCTAGAAAACTTGAACTCGACGCTCTATTTTTCAAACTTTGCACAATTATTTTCCACGCATGTTGAGAAACTTGCAATGCCCATTGGCAATGCCTTCAAACACCTGTTGGTGAAGAACCAATGCTTGTTTTAAGTTTCAGAAACTTTAGCTCAATCTTGGGCATTTTTCCCAAGATTGACTGATAGCTTTGTCTTCAAAATTAACTGTTAGAGGTGACAATGCCCGTTGTCTATGATCAATGCCAATTAATGTTATAACGGTTAGCTCCAACACTCGTTGTCAATCTTCCCACAGTTGTTGTTCTCAACTCCAATACTCGTAGAAGTATGAATAATTCCCGTTGTTCCATTTTCATAAAGCTTGAACTTAGTGTTTTTTTTTTGTCAAACTTTGCATAGTTGTTGTTCATGTCCATTGAGGAACTCACAATTCCCGTTAGCAACGCCTTTAATGTTTGTTGGAGAAGAACTAACGGCCATTTCGAGTTTCAGAAACTTTAGCTCAATCTTAGGCACTTTTTTAATGTTTGTTGCGAATATGCAAAGCTTATTGTGAGGGCAAGATCAATGTCCGTTGCAAGGTTCAATGTGCACAATTATGCTTGACCAATTGTCCAATATGCCTATTGGAAAATTTTCAATGCCTATTGAATCTTCCAACGCCTGTTGAAAAACTTCAATGCTCGCAACGATGTCCAAAATGGATGCCTTATGTCATACCAATTGTCCAACACCTGTTGCAAGTTGTCCAATGCCCGTTGAATATATCACAATGCTCGTTAAATGTACACAACTACACCTTTTTATATAAAAACACTTGGGGTCACATATCCTCCAAACATTCATACCATTCTCCCCCAACATTACCCCACTAAAGATATAAAAACACTAAAAATACAAACATTGAAACTTCTCAAGGATTTGTCATTATTTTATTATCATTCAAAACACATCATTCAAAGTATAAGAGTTAGACCAATGCCTTGGGTCACATATTTTCCAAACATTCACAATATTCTCACCATAGCATTCACAACAATCTCCCTATTTTTGAATAATGACAAAACCAAGATGTTTTAATACCAAATAATCAAAACTTAAAAACATAAAGGATGCCAAATGTTAAAACACAAAACTACAAAGATACCAATCAAAATATCCACATAAGGTCGGATACCAAATATATTGAATATTAAAAAGCATACTAAATGCATCAAGACAAATAAGTTCAAACAAGATTATCCAACCAAATTAAGTGATATCAATCAAAACACATACCATTCAAAGCATCCATAAACTTTGCCCCCATTTTTTATGATCATGATAAAAAGGTATGGTTAACATTTTTTCCCTTTTTGTCAAAAACAAAAGAAAGATTCTCCCTTAAAAAAATTGACCAAACACTCTCAAAAACAAAATAATCAAGATGATACCAAAAATACAGATCAAACAAAGAATGAAAACTCTCCCTATCTATATACTTTTTTCTAACAAATCTCCCAAGGTATTCAAACAAAGACTCAATTGACATAACTTGGGATCACATATTCTATTCATGTGTTGAGAAAAGCAAGAAAGGAAAGATAGTTGCTAGAGATTCCTAAAATAAAAAATTTAAACTCTCACTTAGCAAAAGTATGTTAACCAAATAGAAGGGATAGAGATACATTATAGTTTATGATTTCCTAAAACACAAATTTATCTTCAAATACTACAACTCCAATCACCATTGACTCTCCATTTTGAGCAAAAGGTAAGGAGCTTCTAAACATGCAAAATTACACTTTCATTGGTTACCATTTTCTTTTGAGTCCAAATGGGTAGACAACATAAATATATTCATCTTTCAATCTAGCATAACAAAAGTATGCTTTATGATCAAAATTTTTGCAACAAAAGTATTGTTGAACAAATGTTTTCTTTAGCTCATTTGTAGAGTAAGTATGTAGTGACATCCTAAAAGATTGGTGCCTAACATGTGAAGGAACATATGCATTTTGGAAACACTTGGTTCCATAACTAAAGACATGATTTGCCTTTGGCTTGTAAGTGTGAGTGAGAGCAGTTATGATCATGCACATGTGAAAATTTTCTTCTAGTTGAAGAGTGTAGCACATTTTGCCTTCTTGGCTTACAAGATGCATATATAAAAGCATGATTAGCCTTTGTTTAGGCATTTTAGAGTATGCATGTGCTACTGTTGTGCTCTTAGACTTTTCATTGACATTTGCCTTTTGTGAAGAGTTTAATAATTCAACACCTTGGACACTAAGTGTTCTAAAAGGTGAAGCTCTAAAAATACACTTTTATAAGTAAAGGAGGAGACATTATTATATCTCATGTCATGTTCTACACTAGTATCTCTTTGAGACCCTAAAAGTAAATTTAATTTTTTTATTTCTTTAATAAAATTTGAAAAAGAGTTTTTCAAGTCCAAAACCTCTTTTTTTAAACTGTCATTTTGTTTGAAAAGAGTTTCATAAATTTTTTTTTCAAAATTTAACACTTCATTTTCTCTTTCCAAAGCATAATTTTCAGTTTTAAAAATTCTCTTTCATTTGAGTTTAAGAAAAGATCTTTTGAAAGCATTTCCTCTTTTTCTTTTCTCAAACAATCAACTTCATTTTGAAATTTATCTTTAATTTTAGAAATGAAGGAAATTTCATTTTTCAACAATTCATTTTTATTTCTCAAAATCTTATTTCTAGAGAAAGAGTTATTCAAGTCATTATTTGTTGATTCTAGGGCCTCAATCAGATTTTCTATTATGAACATATTTTTGATATCATTATCAAGTTCACATACCTCATTAGAAGAGATCTCATTTGATTTATCCTCCATGACTATTAGACATCCAACTTTTATTTTCTTTTGGTCTTTCTCTTCTTTATCTTTCTGTTGAAAGAGAGTTCATCATCACTTGTGGATGTGGAATTCATTAAACTCCTTCTCCTCCTTTCCTTTTGATAGTGATCTTCTAGCTCCATTTACAAATTGCTTCCTCTATTTTGAAGTGGTCTATTTTTCAAAAAGTTTTCATAGTAAGAAGACTTAATGGTTGCCATGATTTGTACCCCTTGTACTTAAGCTTCAAAAGAGGTTAGACTTTGATACCAATTGTTGGTCTCGATGGTTAGACAACCCAAGATGGGGGGTAAATTGGGTTTTAAACAAAAACATAAACACATATAAGATATAAGCAATCACACAAATCAACATAAAGATTTTATAGTGATTCATCAATATGTCTACTTCACTCCCAAGCTTTCACTTAGTCCTGTCTATTCTTTTTATGGACTCAAGAACAAGACCTTCCCTTTTCTAGACTAAGGAAAAATCTTCCATTTTCCAGGTTAAGGCAAAACCTTCCCTTTTTCAGACTTAATGACAACCTTACCTTTTTAGGCTTAGGAATAAGCTTTACAACTGCTCTCATTTATAAGAAACAAGAGAGTTATCTCAACCCTTATATTTCCTAAGATATAAATGGGGAGGAATTTATAGCAATATCTTTTACGAATTGTATATCTATGGATCAATACTTTATCTTTCATTACCTTTTTTCTTTCCTATGGCTATAATTATCTAACTATTAGCAACTCATATTCTTATTCTAAGCTATAAATTAAGCTCACAAAAACTCAATTTTATGACAAACTCAATGCAAACATGATTTTCTTCATCAGATAAAGTCTTTTACTTGTGTAAGAGGTGGCAAACGGGTCCGTTGTTTTTGGTTGGATCGTTTTCAGTCTGGATCAATGAGTTTTCAGATTGGGTTGGGTTAGGATCGCCCAAGTTTTGGGCAGGTTTGGGGCATCAATCAGATCGTGCATGTAAAAAGGATTTCGGGTTACGTTCAAGTTTATTCTTAAATTTGAATATTTCGAATCAGGTCAGATCATTTGTTATTTATTTTAAAAATTTTCATTTGATTTTTTTTTTATCATTTATGCAATATTTTTTCATAATTTATTAAGAGAAAAATAATAGTTTTTCTTAAAAAATTATTTTTAGTAAAATAGATTTTATATAAATCGAAACTTGATTAAATTTTTTATTTAAATACTTAATAAATTAAATATAATTTATTTTATTAAGCAAATGGTTATACATAATGAAAACAATTGAATTAAATCCACATAAAATTATATTCAAGTCATATATCATAATTTAAATTAATTTACAAACAATCATATAATGTTCAATGATAGAAAATCAATCATTATAAAATTTTTTGTGTATTATGATAAAAATTTATGTGATAAAATTAGATTTATCTTAATATATGATTTTATTGTGACATAATCAAATTTATTACAATTATTATAAGAAATAAGTAAAATGGTGATACATTTCTTTTACATAATAAAACATTTGAAAAATTATGGTAAAGATTTAGCTTAATTACTCAAAATTCTAACTTTTATGCGATTTTAAATTATATCCAAAACTTCTAATTGAGTCAATTACACTGTAATTTGATAAATTAGTTTTAATTATACCTCAAGTAAAAAATCAAATTTAGTAAAATGCATTTAGACTCAGTTGACCTTTATACTTTTTAATTAGTTCAATTAAATAAAAAATTAAGTTTACAATTTAATTAATATACTACTTATATTAATTATACTATAATTTGATAAATTGGTTATAATTTTATCTTGAGTCAAAAATAGAATTTAGTAAAGTGCATTTAGATTCAGTTAACTCTTATACTTTTTTAATTAGTTCAATTAAACCTATAATTAAGTTTACGGCTTAATTAATATGCTACTTTTATTGTTATTCAAATTGATCTTGTTTTTACTTAATTAAATTTATTATTTACTTATGTATGATAAATTTTAATTTTATATTTAAATATAAAATTAAAATTTGTAAAATTAAATTTATGATTCATTAAATCTCTCAATCTCTATTTTTTTTAAAAAAAATTTCTCTTAATCTTCTTAAAAAATAAATTTTATATTTTTAATAACAAAGTTTTAAACGACACAAATAAAATTTTTTAAGAAATATTTTTAAAAATCAACCACATGAGTTTAATTAAGAAGATATTTTTATTTTTTTATCCAATTTAATCTCATTTTTGCTTAATTAAATTTATTTTATATTTTTAGATGATGAATTTTAATTTTATATTTAATTTAAATAATAAAATTTTCAAAATTTAAATTTATAACTCATAAAATCTCTCAATCTCTTTTTAAAAATTAATTATTATATTTTTGAATAATAATTATTTTGACTATTTGAATAAATTTTTTAAAAAATTATTTACATGAACTTAATTAAGATGACACTTTTGTTTTATATTAAATTATTCCCTTTTTTGCTTAAATAAATTTATAATATACTTTTATATGAAAATTTTTAATTTTATATTTAAATCTATAAATTTCTAAATTTTAAATTTATAATTCATAAAATCCCTCAATATATCATTTAAAATTTTGTTCTCTCAATGTCTCCTTAGAAAAGTAATTTTTATATTTTAAATAATAAATTATCTAAATCAATTAAAAACTTTTAAAATATTTTGAAAATTCATTACATGAGCTTAATTAAGATGATATTTTTATTTTTATTCAATTTAATCTCATTTTTTAATTAATTAAATTTATTATATACTTTTATTTGATAATTCTATATTTAAATTTAAAATCTAAAAATTTTGA
This sequence comes from Omphalea diandra, assembly GCA_949677035.1. Taxonomy (NCBI): domain Eukaryota; kingdom Viridiplantae; phylum Streptophyta; class Magnoliopsida; order Malpighiales; family Euphorbiaceae; genus Omphalea; species Omphalea diandra. Next base: position 74,273 of record CATIWR010216316.1, read on the forward strand.
AATTTAAATTTTTTATTTATAAGTTTCTCAATCTCTCATTTAAAAAAATTTTCTTTCATTTTCTCCTTAAGAAATTGATTTATATATTTTAACTACTAAATTATTTTAGCCATTTAAAATAAAAATTTTTATGAAATATTTAAAAAATAATTACATGATATGAATATGAACATCGTCAAAAAATTTATCCTTAAAATAAAAATTAAGGATTTATTAATTTATTATTTAATTATATAAAAATAAAATTTTGATATTTTTGTGAAAAAATATTTAAATGGAGTAAAATAAAAATATTATCTTAAAAAAATTTAAATTTGAATTTGAATTTATTAAACTAAATGAAAAATTATAAGGGTCAATTATATCTAAATATACACCTTATTAAATGTTGATTTTGACTTGGGGTATAATTGAACTCAATTCATTAAATTAGGAAGTAATTAACTCTATTAGAAACTTTAGATATAATTGAAAATTTGTGAAAAGGTTTGAATTTTCTTAATATGGAGCCCACAAATTTTTAACTTAAAATTTTTTATCATAATAAATGAGCATATAAGATAAATTATAACATATAATATTTTATCATGCTATATTATCTACTAAATTACATATAAAGAGAAATAATATTGTTATAATAATATTTGTCACTGTATTAAATAATTTAAAAATTATGATAAAAATTATTTTATCACAATAAATAATTTTTTATTATTACAAAATAAATTATCATAATAACTAATAAATTATAATTTAGACACATAGAAAAACACAACAAAATTAATGAATTTATTAAAATATAAAAATTTCATTATATTTTTAAAAATATCAAAGTTAAATTTAAATTTAATTAAATAATCTATTTTTTGAAAAAAATTCTTTCTTTTTTATTTTAATTTGTAAAATTTTTATATATTTAGTAATAATTTTTTTATATTGTCATTAGATCAATTGAGTTGCATCACGAATGCATTCAAATCAGTTTGACTCGTTTCGTCGAGTTGACCTTCATTCGACTCAACCTGACTCAAAAATTTTTGAATCATTTAAAGTTTAGTCATTTCGAGTTTGTCCCGGATTAAGATTGAGTTCAGGTTAAGTCAAGTTGAAAACTGTTAACTCTAAATTTAATTGAATTCCATTCTTTGAAATATATTAAAATATATAGTTATATATTTCGATAGTTAAGTGATCTCAAATATAATTTATCAACATCTGTAGCTTTCTTATTTCATTTGACAATATTCTAGAAAATAATACTTTTTAATAATTATTTTTTTGATAAGTTAGTGCATAAACTAATGCTATGTCTGAAAAATAATTTAAAAAATATCTTTTAACTTTTAGAGAGAAGTTGCATCTCTTGATTTTTGCTCAGTAAATTATTTACATTTTTTTTCCTCTACTTAATAATAATTTAAAACTTTACTATGAGAAAAAAATCATATTTCAAAAAATTAAATTTCCTTAATTAACTTATTCAAAACAAAAAAAATATTTTGATTTACTTTCCCCCGCAATCTCCGTGGACCCAATGGCCAGTATGTAAACATCGTCAAACTTGTTAGACATATCATATATGTATTTTCTTTATATATAATTATGCACTTTAAAATAGCACATCCATTATTTCTCAAAAAACACACACAAAAAAAAAAAAAAAAAACAAATAATGTTAAACAAAGCAGAAAAAATTAATATGAAAAAGAAACGAAGTCATTATCTTATTCAAGTATAATCGTATATATTATATCATATTTCTGATTACATAATTCAGATTATATTGCACCTTATTATGTGCAAATTTCATCATCTTATATGCGTTAGAAAAGAAAAACATTGCTTTAAAAAAAAAAAAGAAAGAAAAGAAAAGCCTTGTGAAACTCCTCTTATGATAATTAAATTGAATATACTAATGCCATGGAAATTGCTTCACATAATTACCCCCAAGACCAAGGTATAAGCCATCAGGTTCTGCACGCCAATT